>RWJN01000141.1:0-66464 GCA_004332605.1 Steccherinum ochraceum | reverse complement strand
CTGCACGATCCGCATCACGCGCTGGGTGAGCTGCGTCTGGAGCGCGGCGGCGCGGGTGAGCCGCGAGGCGTTGGAGACGTCGTGTTTTTGGGCGAGGTTTTGGATGCGGTCTTTGAGCTCTTTGAGCCGTTGTTGGTGTTGGGCGGCTTGTTGTGTTTGCGCTTCCACGCGTTGTTGGAGGTCGTCGAAGCCGTTGGCAATCACTGGGACAAAGCTACATGCCAAAAAATGAGGGTATGAGAAGGATAAAAGCTGCATCGAACGTACCATGACGGATCTGGGTTTTCCCGTACCGCTTTTTGCCACAGCGCGTCGTTGGTCGCATTCGCAGGTCGGCCATACATATGTACTTGCGCAGGGTCCACAAGGTTATAAAAGAAATGCTATATCCAGATAAATATCACAATCCTCAAGCGAAGTATACAAAAAACAACTCACCTGGAACTGGCAGTTCGGTGACGTCGGATTCCACGCCTGCGCAACCATCTCTATCCGCTGCGTCAACGCCGCGTACTGTGACTGAGGGTCTTGCTGTTGCTGAGGGACGATGGCGCGCGATGCGAGGAGGGGGTTCACGGATTGGTTGAGGGAGGGTAGACCGCTCAGTGTCGACACGCCGAGTGTCGAGCTACCGAGATTTGAGCCACCGTAGAGGTTGCCTGATGGTTGTTGGTTCGAGGTACTACCGAACAGCGTGGATTGTTGTTGTTGCTGAGGTTGGCCGAAGCCAGGTCTTTGCTGGTTCTGGCCTAGGTCTGCGACGAATTGTAAGTACCAAAGACGCGTCGTGAGTAGTCGTAAAACTCACTTCCGAACAGTCCTCCCTGCTGCTGTTGCGGTTGTTGTTGCTGTTGCTGTTGCGCGTTGCCGAAGATACCACCTTGCTGCGTGTTTCCGAACAGTCCTCCTCCGGTGGCGTTCTGGGTATTTGTGTTTGCGAACAACCCACCGCCAGTGTTCGCAGCACCCGCATTTCCGAACAACCCTCCTCCAGTGTTACTCGTCCCAGCAGCTCCAGCACTCCCAAACAATCCACCACCCGTATTCGCGGTGTTGGTGTTGGTGCTCCCAAACAGTCCACCTCCGCCCGCTTGATTCTGGTTCTGAGTCTGGTTCTGGTTGGTGCTGCCGAAAAGACCGCCTCCAGCCGTGCTCGTCCCCGCTGCGTTCGTGTTGGTGTTACCAAACAGCCCTCCTCCAGTATTCGTAGCTCCAGCGTTCGTATTGGCAAACAGCCCTCCTCCGGTGTTCGTTGCCCCAGCATTCGCGTTCCCGAAGATCCCGCCACCCGTATTCGCCGTCCCCGCGTTCGCATTCCCGAAGATCCCTCCACTGGTTGTCCCAGGTGCGTTCGCGTTGGTGTTCCCAAACACTCCTCCCTGCGCTGTCCCACCCGTACTTCCAAACAACCCTCCTCCGCCCGTCCCTTGTCCCGCCGTGTTCGTGTTCGTACTCGCGAACAAGCCTCCTCCCTGTCCACCTTGGTTTCCAAAGATACTGCCGCCTCCTCCTGCCTGATTAGCAGGTTGCTGCTGCTGCTGTTGTCCAAGGTTTGTAAACAGCCCTCCACCGGCTGCAGGTTGTTGCTGCTGCTGACCACCGAAGATACTCCCACCTGCATTGGCGTTTTGTTGTGGTTGGGCACCGAAGAGACTTCCGCCTGTGTTGGCGGGCTGCTGCGCCTGACCAAATAAGCTGGTCTGTTGTTGAGGTTGATTGGTAGAGAACATCGCAGAGGGGCCCCGGGGGAGGATGGGCGAAACTAGTGTTGGGTAAGAAAGCCGTGTGTAAGTTACACCTATGTAAATAACTAGTATATTACAGGTTTATTACTAGTAAAATACACTGAGTCCTGGAGGGGGGGTATCTAAATGTAAAATTTTCTATAAAGCCTCCAGAAGCCTCCTATCCCTCCTAACATCAATCTGGGGGCTTGCTGACGCGATAGTACGGGCTAAGAGCTTTCTATCAAAGCTCGCAGAGGCTGCGAGCTTTGAAAGCGCCCAAAGGCTGTCCGGTCCGAGCGTCACCAGGCAGCGCCGCAGCGCACATGCCACATCGCGCCTTCCACCATCTTCATTCTTCAATAATATACCATCAACAAAGACACACCCGCAGAGCAACTCATCATGCAAGCGAGCCCTTGCGCAATCAACGCGGAGTAGTATTTGATTCTCCGAACAGCCCTTTGGACCTTGCCGTGACCGCCGCTTACTCCGCCATCCGTGCAACTGCCTGTAAAGTCCAAGAAGGATCGAAATGGCATCAAAAACTGTACAGTACCACTTGGAATTTCAGAGATGCGGGAGGCTTGGGTGGCGACCGTGCTGACAGTCTGCAGTCTATCTTGAGTCCCCAAACATCCCCCCCTATCCAAAAACTTCGGTTAGCCGCTTTCATTCCAACCTCTTTCGCCGTCTATCACTCACGTTCTTCACCTCGACAGCTATGGACCCTTCGGTGGTCATCGAGATACCAGACGAAGCCGTTCCCGACGCTGGATCTCTCGCCATTCCAACGGATGTAGTCGCCGCTCTCCAACTCCCTGGGCTTGGTCCCGCCTCAGCTCTTGACTGCATCTCAGATGTAGTCGAGCTCGAACTCCCCCCCATGAACGTCGGCGGTACTCACGTCGATACCAGGCTTTACTTCGACGCGTCACCTCCGGAGCCCATTTCACCAGCCGCCCTCGCACAAATCGCCTTTCCCACCGAGCAGGTGATTCGCACACTGCGAACCTTCTACCGCAGCAACAAGGACATACAGTCTCAGAGCCGCTCTGTTGTTTGGGAGGACAGGAAGCTCCCGCTTTTTGTCATTTCGGTGTGGGAGAAGCTGAGCGAGTTGTTCAAGTGGCAGCAGGCTCTATCTTGGATTGAAAGAGTCCGCCGTCGGATTAGCTCGGCACCAGGTACTATTAGCCTAGTCGAAGAAGTCTCCACCGTGTACGACAGCCTCCTGGAGCTTGGGCTAGCGGCACTGGTCACCATCGACGGGGTGAATCACGGTCACGCTATCGAGCTGGCTGCCTATGGGAGTGACGACTGGTTCGCTGATACCCATATAGATCAAATGCTTGCTGTGCTCACCCACGATCTCAACCACCCCAACCCCCGATTTTCCACTCGTATTCTCTCGACGGGCTTCACTTCTTCCCTGCTCCATCTCTACGACACCAACACCGCTTCATCTATGCCGTCTATCCCTCGTTACATGCAAGAGATGGGCAACCTCCTTGCCTCAAAGCACGTCACATCCGTTGGAGGGATCTTCAACATCAATTCCAACCACTGGGTTGCCGCCGTGGTTGACCTTGAGGAAATGACCATCAGCTACGGGAACTCGATGGAGAAACGTAGCGCCTTACCTCAGAACCTACCCGTTCTTGGTGCTCTCGAGTGGTGGTTGGGAGGTCATGGCATTCACGGGTTCTTGCGCGTTCCGATGAATATGACGTTGCAGGGCGACGGCTGGTCTTGTGGTATCTTGAGTTGTAATGCACTCGCCCATCACTTCCTCCCCAATTCCTACCCTCTTGTCGAGACTGGCGATGAAGACCTTGGCCGGCTGAGAATGCTGCAGCGCATTCTTGACCTTAACGAGCTGACAGCCGTGGATGCGCCTCACGTTTCTCAAGGCTTGATTGCTCATCTCGACTCTCAGAACAATGCGAGCCCTCTCATCACTCCTCGCTCTGTCAGCGTCCAGTCCAAACTTCCACACACACGGCCTCACACTCCTCCTCCTACTACCTCTCGTTCCTCCAATGCATCTCAGCTCCATCTGTCGCCCATGAAGCCGGGCCGCAAGCGATCTAACTCATCAGAACTCCAGCCGTCAGCGCGGGAGAAGTCGCAGAAGAAGCTCACCTCATCGAGAACTCAGGGCGTCGGTTTGGAGCGATTCAACTTCAAGCCTGTCGCCGCACGTGCAATCAAGATACCCAAGGAAGTAGTCCAGAATATCTCTGAGTCGGTACGTCAAGTGTTCATTGGCTGAAGAAGATGATACTGACTTTTCATGTCTGTTCAGAACGAATCAGATGATAGTGACAACGACTCGGACGACAACTCGCAGCCCAGAGTGAAAGTCGTCCAAAACCGTAAGGGGCGTCCAACTAATTCACTTTTGGATCGTACAACGGTGCGGGTAGCAGGGACGAAGCACTACAAGTGCGTGGGAGACGGGTGTGACTGTACTTGGGTTGGTCGTACGACCGATCGTGTCTACAAACATGTCGTCAGCTGTTCGCATCTTCAGGGAACGGACCTCGTCCGTGAGGTTTCAGCCACCTTGATTGCTTTGTCGTTAGGGAGTCAGCTTGCTGCTACTAGTATCGACGACCAACCTACCTCTTCCCCTACTCCGATCTCAACTTCGCTCGTGACCGCTTCGTCTGGCCTCACTCCTTCTCCTCATCTGCCACTCGCTCATTTCAAGGCGTTCGAAGCCAAAGGCAAGCAAGACTACAAGCTCAAAGTCGACCATGCCATCCTCAAGCTCATCTCTGCTCTCGGTCTCCCTCCTTACGCCTTGGATCTTGCCGAGTGGAAAGAGGCTTGGTATGAGGCATCCCGCGGGGCCTACACCCCTGTCTCGCGCAACAAGTTCACAGACTTCCAGGTTCCTGCGGAGGTTGCGCATGTCAAGAACGTTCAGATCGAATATCTCAAACACAAGATCAACCTCACGATCTCGTTTGATGGTGGTTCTATTCGTCAACTCAAGGGGTTCTATTCGATCCATGTCACCACACCGGAGCGGGAGTCGTATTTCATTGAGGGCGTGGATGGACGCGGGGTGTCTCACACTGGGAAGTGGATTTCGGAGCAACTGCTTCGGGTGCGTGCTCACATGTTATCGTGCTCGTGTATGACCACTCACTTTCCTTACGCTCCCAGGTCATGGATTACATCGGGCGATCACGCTTTGCCGGTGTCGCTTCAGACAACACAGCGAATACAACCGACGCTCGCAACCGTGTTTATGAGCTGGTACCAACAGTCATAGTCTGCCCCGACCCTCCGCATCATCTCAATAATATGGTCAAAGACCTCGTCAACTTGGAATGCTTCAAAGAGGTACGTATTCCTGCTTTCGCTTTCTCCTCTGCCATGATGTTGAATAGCAGACTCAATTATTCCGTTATCATAGATATGTAAGGTCGTTCGAACAGCCCTTAGCCACTTCAGCCACTCTCAATCAGCACGCGAAATGCTCGACGCTCTCCGCAAACTAGCCGGAATCGGACGTGGCCTTCAGTCGATCACAAAAACACGTTTTGCTACATTTGTCCACGCCGCCCTATCTCTCATGCGCTGCCTCACCCCGATCCAACAGCTCGTCACATCTGGGCAAATCAAGTTCAAGGTAAGTTGCCTGTACAACTCTCGGATCCTTGACCAACATGCTGACAGAAAATGATGTTGCCACCTTCAGAAGTACAACGAGATGTTCATCCAAGACAGTGCGGCCGCGATGCGGTTCAAGCTGGGTCTTATGCAGCTCATTGCTGTGTGTGCACCTGTAGCTCGGGCAATCCGCTGTCTGGAAGGAGCCCAAGTCAACCTCGCTGATGTCTACCTGCTATGGCTCGCAGTGACTGCTTCCATTAGCGATGTTTTGACGGACAGCAACGTCGGTATATCGGCTTCCGTATCAGCAGAGATTCGAGGAATTGTCAAGTTCCGTCATGACCAGTATTTTGAGCACGGCCCCAACGACGCTCATCTTTCTGCATTCTATCTTAATCCAGGTGAGTCGCACCATCATTAGTTGCTGTCGAGCTGCTAATGATGTCTCTCTATGCCAGAGTACTCGTCTTCTGGCGTTTTCTCCCGCCCTAATGCTCTGAAGCCTACGATTATTATCCCGCCACTGCTCAACAACAAGCCCGCACCGTCCCGCCGCGATATTCCTGCCGACATTCCTAATCCTCGAACTTTCCGTCGTGTCTCGGAGTATCTCTTCAAGGTCGCCGTTGCCGAAATCCAGCATGGCGACAATCCCATCTTCTTGCAGTACCGTGATCGCCCGAAGACCTTTGCTGAGGTATTCAAACAGCAAATGTTAGCGTATGCACGAGGAGTGTATCCGTTCAATACTCCTCTCAGTCCCGAGCAGACCATCCTTGCCTGGTGGTCACAGTTTCTCTCTAGTGCATCTACACAGATTGTTGCGGTGAGTCGGCCTGCACCTTGAACAACAGGAGATAAAGCTGACGTTCTATGCACAGGCTCTCGCAGTCAAACTGTACAGCATCCTTCCACACTCTATGGCAGATGAACGCACAGCGTCCACTATCAACTGGTTGAATGCCCCCCGACGGGCTAACCAGAAGGTGGCGACTGTCGTAGGTCTGGCTCAACTGAATCAACATTACCGTGTTTCCCGTAGAAAGGTACGTGTTGACATGGTAATCTACCCCACGAACTCGCTCTCATTGATATTCCAACCTCCCACTCTAGGCACGTCCGAATGCGCACCCCTCTCCCAAATTAGAATTCGTGAAGATCATTGACGACATCATGGCGGAGACGGCGTCTGCTGAAGATGTTGAGGATGGAGGTTCAGTTGCATCTGACGAAGACGATTTCGAAGAGGTCGCACCTGCCAAGGCGGGCGCGGGTGTGGACGACTGGTTCTCCGCGGGTTCCCAACCAGTTGAGCCAAGCGATGAGCTTCGGGTTGGAGGCGATGATGAGATTGACTTGGCGGCAGATGAGTTGCGTGAGGTGCTGATGAGCTCAGCAGAGCGAGAGAGTACTCGCAAGGGGAAACAAATGGCGGGTGCGAGTGTTACATCCAAGGAGTCGGCGGAGGAGGAGGAAGCAGAGGAGGAAGCGGGCAGCTTCGAGCTGCAGTGGTCTTGAGCGCTAGCCATGTAAAATACTCTTTTTTACTTATATTTACCTTTTTTGCCGTAAGTTACTTTAAGCGCTACAAATGAGCGTCTTATGTATTAAACTGTAAATGCGCTTTCTTTACAAGCTACCCCAGGTCGACTTACTTACAGACCGTAATTTACCCCCCAAATTCTTTTTTTACCCAACTCTAGATGAGAGTGTGCTGTGTATGCCACATGGAGTCTAAGCACGATTCCCGGAACAGTCTGGCCGTCAGGGAGAGAGCTTTGATATTTGACCACGATCCCTCGTCCATGGTAGTCAATGGCGCGAGGCCAAAGTGAGACTCGGAGGGGCGGTTGCGTAGATTCCATGTATCTCCGATGATATCGTCAGGAGCTACATGGCTTACTATAACGCTGAAGAGTTCTGAAATGAGGAAAATCTTGTGCATCCCCGGTTCCGAAGCTACGACAGCACGATGACCAGTTGAAGTGAGGACGATGAGAGCATTTGTGAGCATCACGATACCCACCGGACTCGGCTTCAGGATTTGAAATCGACGCTGCCATGGCTGCTTCTCGCGCACGTTGAAGTCGTCGATAGATTCTGCAGGACTGTGCTTACTTAGTGAACGAAGTACGTAGATGACGGTGGTAAGCAGGTCGGCGCTCGTGTACTAGCCATTGCGACACAAGGAGTTACCACGGCTACGCGGTCGCCACGAGAGGCTCAATAACATTGCTGTCATCCTCTTTGTCGTGAATATTGCCACTGAATCAGAATATTGAATTGCGGCGGCCGCTACGGTGATTGGATGCAGATAGCGGGGAGGAGAGCGGGATGTCCGGGGTCCCTGAGGCTTGTGCGCGTTAGGGGGTCACACGGGCAGACCTCGCAGACAGTGGCACCCGCAGCTTCCGACCACGAGCAGCGCGGGATCGTTCTCGTATATGAGCCCCTCGCTGTCGAACGGACCACTGGATGAGATCGCGACCGATAAAGCGCAACGGCAAGTGTATTTGTGGAGGATATACTAGTGTGAGGACCTCGGACACTGTGTTTTGTGGGCGTCCATACGCGTTGTCGGGAGAATGCCGCGAGAGGTCTTAGCGAATCGGTTCAGTCCTCTCTCAGCAACCACGGCCATCCTTTCCTTTCTCTCCTTCTCATCGTGTATGTCTCCAACTTGATCCATATTTCATCACAAATGCGCGTTCGAACTCTCGAAATCCGCTGGCACGACAGCAAGCCCATCTCAACTTGCGACTTCCAACCAATCCCGTTCAAGAAAGCCCGCCCACTTCAGGACAAAGGATACGTTGGTCAGGCGTACAAACTCGCGACGGGAGGAGAGGACAATCATGTTCGGGTGCGTCGCTATCTACTGAGGCATATTGCATATACTCACGACGGACTGTTGTAGCTATGGACGGTGCATCCAAACATCCTACCCACCTCGGTCGTAGCAGAGAGCGCCGCCTCCGGCTCGACCGCGACTGCACCGCGTCCCCCGCGAGTGGAGTACATCGCGACGCTCAGTAGACATTCTGCTGCTGTGAACGTTGTCCGATTCAGCCCGAACGGTGCGTCTCACGTTACGCCCTGCCCTGTTATGTGGTGTTCAATTCGAATTCTCTTGACGCGCAGGGGACTTGATCGCGTCTGCTGGCGACGGTGAGTGGCTTCCCCTATGTGGCCCTCTCTTCTCGAAACCTTTTCTACTGCGGAAGCATATCTTGCCTTCCTGGTTCACGAGACCTTTGAGCCTGGGGTCCGGTGCCCTCATACGAGGACATTACAGGGTTCCCATTATCTTCTACGGATACACGCGGGGACCTTCGCGAGCTCGGACGATTACCCGTCAAGAGGGCTAGTGTCTAGAATCGCTTCTGGAACGTCTGCTTGGTCGCCCAACTCCAAGCAAGATACAAGTGGCTCTGCCAGGCTGCGACACCAGCGAGCCACGAATGCTTCCTCTTTCGGAGCATCGTGTGCGCGCTGCACTATCCGTTCGGGAGGATCCCCCGTGCATGATGCAGTTTGCATTAGCAAGCATACGGTATCCCCTTTGTCGTGGATGTCAGTCTTCATACGAGAATCGTATGAGGGCATTACATCATGAATTCACTGCCTTCTTTCTCATTCATATCTTTCATTACACGACCTCTTCCAACTCCGGAGCGCTCCTTTGGAGTGGACTTGCGACGGAGATGTCTCATTCTAAGCCAACTTGACCGTTGGCTCCAGTGTTAGTGGAAACTTCCCGGGTCAGGTCCTCAGGAGCACTCTCTGTGTGTCCTCTCCCGGCACATTGGGCTCAAGGGATGGTGCCAGGAGTCACGCATCACACGAGCCCTTCCGCCTTCATTTCTGCTCTTCATCCTTACGTCAATCTCCGCCTCGTTTTTCATGCCTTCGTGCTCCCGAAATCGTGCTGAACGCCTACTCTTATAGATGGCATGATCATCATCTGGGCGCCCTCTGCCAGCCCTCAGGTCAGCACCTACGGGAGCGACCTAAGTCCTGAGGAGATGCAGTACGAGAAGGAGCACTGGAAACCACGGACGACCTTCAGGTATGTATTGTGATGGTCTCGTGATTGCGGTTCTCACCATCTTTCAGGTGTACGACCATGCAGGTATATGATCTCGCGTGGAGCCCCACTGGAGAGTATATCATTGCGGGGAGCACGGACAACTGTGCACGGATATTTACGGCGACAGAGGGTGAGGTCTCTGAACCTGCATTTCTCAGCATCACGACTGATGATCACCCCAGGGAAATGCGTCCACGAGATTGCAGAACACAATCACTTCGTGCAGGGCGTGGCCTGGGACCCGCTGAACGAATACGTGGCGACGCAGAGCAGCGACCGGTCCATGCACATCTACAACATCTCGCAGAAGAACAACGGCACGCTGGAGGTGCACGCGGTGGGGAAGAACACCCGGATGACGACGGCGCACCACCGACAGCACACGCGTACAGCGAGCTCACACAGTCACAGTCGGCCGCGGCCTGCCCGGCGCGAATCCACCGCGAGCGAAGCAGAGTCGATCCTCACCAGCGCGAGCGAGTTGACGAGGGAAGAAAGCTCGTCGTCTTCGCATGGTGTGAACGTGAACACGAACAACCCGTTGATGACGCCTACCGCTTCGGTCCCGAGCACGCCGTCATCGATGTTCCCACCGCCCTCGTCGTTTGACAAACCGTCTTCGCGACGATCGTCTTTTAGTGGCTCGAATGCGGCCGCGTCACCTGCTTCGTATGCGCGTTACGGACGGTCGCCGTCGCCGATGCCTGCGTTGCCGGCCATCCGGATGTCCCCCACAAACTCTGCTTCAGCGTGGTCCACAACGAAACTGTATGGAGATGAGAGCTTCACAAACTTCTTCAGAAGGCTTGCGTTTAGTCCGGATGGAGGGCTGCTTCTCACACCTGCTGGCCAATTTGAGGATCCGTCTGTCCAACCCGCGCTGTTCAAGACGAACTCGAACGAGGAACGTGGCCGGAAAGGCAACCCCACTCCACCAATGGACGACATCACAGATCTCAACAACACCAGCTCGTCATGTGTGTACATCTATTCCCGCGCTAACTTCGCTCGTCCGCCTATTGCGCGGTTGCCGGGACACAAGAAGCCAAGCGTGGCGGTCAAGTTCTCGCCGATTTTGTATGAGCTCCGATCTGGCGTGGGTGGTGGTGGAGGCAGAGGTGGGACGGAGTCCCCTGCTGAACTGAAGTCGGTCCCTGTGGAACGCAGCAGCAACGCGTTGGTGGATGTGGACTTGACAGGCCCTTCACCTCATTTTGCACCCTCACACTCTCCGGATAACCTCCCGCCATTGTCGCCTCTCAAACTTTCCTCGAGCGGGATCGGCGGTATGGGTAGTGGCATCATCGCACCCTCACCTCGGATAGCCATCCCCGTCCCTCCCTCACCGGCGTTATCTGCCACGGAGTCTCTGCGTCCACCGACACCGATGGCCTCTAAACCGGGTACTCCTGCCATTACGCCGATCCCGCATGCGACGTCGTCGATCTTTGCGTTGCCGTACCGGATGTTGTACGCGGTGGCGACGATGGACACGATTGCGATACATGATACGCAGCAGGCGGGTCCGGTGTGTTTGTTGACGAAGTTGCATTATGATGAGTTTACGGACATGGCATGGTAAGTCCTCGCCCGTTTCGCTCATCTGAGAGCTGTTTGCTGACGATGGCTGCCTTACGTTTCCAGGTCTCCGGATGGCCAATGTCTGATGCTCTCCTCGCGCGACGGCTACTGCACCATCGTGGTCTTCGACGACATCATGGCAGCGCACCACACGCAACAACAAACCCTCCAACTCCAATCCATCGCCCACCACCATTCCCTCCCACTCACAAACTCCACCGCTGCCACGCCGATGTCCACGCCATCCCTGCCCGTGACCTCTCTCCCCTTTCTCCCCACTGTGAACGTCACGGTGCCGATGAAACGTCCAGCGCCCGTCGAGCCACCGCTTACACCTGCTGCGAGCGTGGATGAGAACGTACTAGGAGGTGGCGGAGGGTACGCGTCGAGTTCTGCTGGTGACGTACCACCCACTGCGCATCCTACTGGCAGAAGCTCGTCAGAGAGTAGCAGTGTGACTCCGGGAGACGATACAGTCAGAGAGCCACCGAAGAAAAAGCGGCGGGCGGCACTGACGCGTGTCGGGGAGGCTTCGTCGTGAAAGTCTCCGAATCTTTGTTTTGTTTTTGACGACGACGACTCGTGCTTGTGTTTTAACTTTTGATTTGATTCGCGGCTCACGAGTTATGACGACGCGTAATCTTTGGCCTCTCTTGTTTTGTTTGATGACCTCTTGTCAGTGTACTTACACTTCCCCTTTCCTCGTAATGGGTTTTCATCTCGTCACCTTCTGCCTCTCTTCCCTGCCTCATCATGTCTTACGATCTCAGTGCACATTAAACGATGTTTACCATACGGCTATCCTCTTCCATCAATGTCTTCCTCGTCCATGTAATGTTCATCTTTATCGTTTTGTGTCCAAAATTTCCGAGCTGAAGTCACGATCTCCTCATGATGTCTGATATACGATGTATTCATACACGTTTGCGCATCGACACAACTTCAAACAAGTTGGACTGTTGCGCTACAGCTTGATCATAAACGTGATAAGATACATACAAAAATATGCCACCTACTCGTAACATTTCCTCAATCGAAAGTGTCCTACAAAGCAACTGCCACATGTACAGATACACATGCGAAGAAAAACAAACGAGGTATACAGTTAGTCATGGTAAACCAATCCGACAACGAATTCCACATCTAAACCCTGCCGAACGCTGCTAATCCCTGGTCACCGCCCGTATCCCTGCGTATACCCACCATATCCTTGTTGTGGGGGCTGACCCTGAGGTGGAGGTGGTGGGAACCCAGGATACTGCTGCTGCTGGTACCCTGGCTGCGGCGGAGGCGGTGTCGCATACTGAGGAGACTGGTAATTGACAGGCGGAGGCGGGGGCGGGAAGCCTGTAGACATGGAATGCTGATGTTGGTGCTGGTGTTGAGGAGGCGGTGGTGGGTACGCCGAGTACGGCGATGGTTGTCCTTGGACGGGAGGTGGAGGAGGTGGGAATGATTGCTGTCGTTGCGGTTGAGGTGGCTGGCTGTACTGCTGGTGTTGTGGTGGAGGCTGTTGCGCGTATGAGTAAGGTTGGTGTGAAGGCGGAGGAGGGGGTCTTTGTGGTGCTGAAGGAGGAGGAGCGGGACTAGGGGTATTGCCAAACATGCCCAGGGACGCGTATGGGTCTGGAGGTGGCGCCGAAGGCTGATAGGGTGACTGAGCTGGTTGAGGAGGGGGAGGGGGTAACGTCGGTGCACGGAGAGGTTGCTGAGGCGGCGGTGGCGGGGAAGCGTAATGAGATGGGCCGTTTGACCACGACTGAGGATTGGGTGGGGGCGGTGGAGAAGTTGGGTGTCCGTTCCTGAGAGACATTGAAGCAAAGGCTGAGTCAAGTGTAGATGGTGAAGAAGGAGGCGGTGGAGGCCGAGCCGGAGGCTTATCCGCAAGAGGCGGTGGAGAAGTTGGTGCTAGCCGTTTGTGAGTTTCCGCAGCGGATGCCATGGATTCTCGTTCCACAGTGCGCTCTGATACAAAGGATTTCACGTTCCGCTTCAGTCCTGAGGTCAGTTCTGTGAGCTCGTGGTAGAACTGCAAGCCCTTGCTGTATAATGCTTTTCGTCAGGGAATTACTATGTAAAAGTCTGAGTTTGCACTCACGCCAGCCCATCTCTCACTTCCATATACCCGTCTCGAGCATGCGAGAATCTCCGAATGGTATCCTTCTTCCTGCGCTCCCGTTCTTCCCATTTGCGAGCGCCAGGTCCCCGTCCTGCAAGATCGCGCAGACCTCTCCACAGCTGGTTCAACTCCTGGAGTATGGCTTGCTCGTGCGCAACTGTGGATGCAAGACGTTGTTGGGCCGGGAAGAACTTCTGGAGTTCCGTTGTGAACAGTTGATTCTCAGCTCCAGTGTTGCGGCGATTCAGAAGTAGGAGATGAGATACGTCATCATTCTGAACCTGTACAAGATTTGGGTTATACTCAAGCAATTCATCGCAGGCTGCTCACGTACCTTCTCCTTCAAATCTTTCAGAACCTCTTTCCGCTCCCTGCTGATCTTGCTCAACCGGCTGAGCCTCTCTTCGATCTCCTCAACGTATTGCCTTATCTTGGCCTTCTCCTGCTCATCTTGCGCCTCGCTCGCTACGTCCAAATCCAACAAGTTCTCTGATCCAGCGCCGCCTCTTTCTGTGCTTGCTCTGAAGACTTGCTCGATCTCTGGCGACAGGAGAAGTCCAATCTCGCCTTTCACTGAATCCCAGAGGGCCACGACTTGCTTGTCAGATGCAGAAGCGGCCTCGAGAGCGCTGCCATGGGATTTGAGATCTTGACGGAGGGTCTTGGTGAGGGATGCTGAAGGTGCCTGCGTGAACAAGTGGTCGTACTTGACGCGCATGGCTTCGCAGTCCCTGCTCTCAATCTCCAGATCCCGACTGATTCCATCCAACTCCTGCTGCACACCCTCCTTCAACCGGTTCAGCTCTGCCATGAGCCCTTCAACGCCCTCTCGCTCCTCCACCAGCGCAATGTCCTCCCGCCATCTCCTCACTTCTACCGGCACCTCTTCCTCGCTATCCAAAGCCCCATCAGCCATCGCCTTAAACCGCATTAATCCCTCCTTCACGCCCATGGACTCTAGCGCACTCTTCACCTCGACTTCCGCGTTGTCGACCCGCTCCACCTCGCCTCGCACCAGCTTCGCCTTCTCTTCCGAGTACACACTAGCGCTCTCATGTACGCTCAGCGGGATCAAGCGTACGAAGAGATCCGGGCCAATGACCTTCTGTACCTCTGGGGTACCATACACGTCCTGGATGGTGATGATCGTCGCGACAGCCGTCTTCTCGATTGTGGGTAACGTCTCTGCGGATGGGAGGACGGCATTGTAGATGAGGTCGTTCTCGCGCTGCGCCTCAGCTCTCTTCTCTGTACATAGGGCGAGATGGGCTTTGGTGAGATCGGAGAGGGAAGGGGCGGCGTCTGGAGGTAGGTTTGGAGACATCTGTGTGACGAAGAGGGAAGCGAAGGAGGAGGCAGTGCGGTGGGCTTCTTTGGCGTGGGTTTCGGCCTGGATGAGTCGGACGAGGGCGTCGCCGTGCTTTCCGGCAGCATTGTCGACCTGGGCACGGAAGTACTGCGCTTGAGAGCTGAAGTACTTTGATTTCGTCTGTAACACACGGTAAGTTGAGGAACACGTAATGAGAGCAGTGTACATGCCTGGATAACTGTGACCCAATTCCGGTCGAAGATACCCTTCCCCATGAACTCCTTCACCTCCTCGCTGAGAGCAGTGTACATGTACGCAGCTTGTGCAGCAATCTTCGAGACCAGAGAGTTGGCCTTCTTCTCGTCTACGCACTTCTCGAAGAAAATCTCGGTCGCTTGGGCCATGACAATACCGACGAGGAACTTAATGACTTCTCTGCTAAGATCCATAGATGGAGCGTGCAAGAAATTGTCGTTGATATATGTGAGCATCCCTGCCGCAGTTTTGCAGTAGTGGAAGGCACGTTTGAGACCCTCGGGATCGGACCGATTCTGCGCAGCAGCAATGGCGGAGTGGGTAGCGGCAATTTGGAAGATGATGGAAGCTTTCTCGTAGGCAATGGAGGTTTGAGTGATGAGCTTGTTGAGGAAGGCATCTCTCCAAGGGAAGTTGACTCGGATTTCAGCGAAGCGTAGCTCAAGCAACTCGAGTTGACCGAAGTACTTGTATAAGAGATCCCGCGCTGCGGAAATCACGACCACTTCAGTATCATCGTTGGTCCCAGTAGTAGTGAACGCACCAGTCAAGTCGCTGCCTGCTCCTTTGACAGCATCCTGCCTACACCTCTGCAAGTTCGCACATTCCGTCGCGTAGTTGTCTGGGTCTTCTCCGTACGACTGTGCAATCGCGGATCGGATGGGCGTAGTCCAGTCCACTTCTTCCGTCGTCTTCTTTGGTATGGATATCAGAGGAGACTGGTACGCCATAGTGCCCATCATATTGAGCACTGGTCCTCGACGAAGGCGTAAGAGTGGAGGGCGACGTGCCAAGATATGGCCAAGATAGTGGTGGGAGCGAAGGACGAGCGCCCGACGCGAATGTCTGCATCTCAAAAAGGCAAAGGCTTCCGATTCTAACAAGTACAAACACGACAGGAGTTATGTACCGGCGCCGCAAAGACGCAGAGGTGAGAGGAGCCACGCACAAGAGGCGGCAGTCGCACCACCCACCCTCCGACCCTGCGTCCCACAGTTCCACCACCTTGCTTTGCCATGTCATTCCCTACGACATGACTCGTGTTAATTTCCTACTTCACAGTTCGATAAATACCTTGTATCGACTCGACCGAGTGGATCTCTCTGCATCACTCAAGAGCCTCGACGACGCTCGGACGACCCTTGCATCACACATAAGGATCTTCTTCAAGGATGGCAACCCTGGCGGCCTCCATGAGCAGTTCCTGTGTTTTTACGTCGTACGTTCGGCGTGTTTTGTCTCGATACATCAAACATAGATACTGACGTCTATCACCTCTGGATTTTCCGTAGCCGAATCCACCCATGTTAGCCAACGGCCAGTTGGAACGGACGGCGGGGTATCCATACCCTTCTGCTAATATTGCCGACAAGTTCGATGCGAGCAGGCCGTTGACCGATCTGCCCAAGCTTGACGACGATGACTACGTACATGTTATTATTGCCGTCCATCCAAGTTGATGAAGCTTGAAGTTCCAGGTGCCTGTCATCTCACATATATTGTCGTTGACAAGGAAGGCGAGTCCCTAGAGATTTTTGATTCTGCGCTGCAAAAATTCGGGAATGAAGGCTCACCAAAGAGACGGTCGTGTATCGATACTGTTCATTAATAAAAAGCTGTCACTTTCACTGTCATGATATCAAAGTAGTACTAGTGGCAGCCAAGAAAGCGCATCATGGCAATCCAAAACCGAGTTCATTTGCTTCTCAAATACCAGTACATAGGTACACGATGTTACACAATATACAATATACAACCGTCGTAGATTCCATACTAAAAATACATACCAAGAACACTCGTTCTGGCACTTTACTTCGCTCCGCCTAACTATCCTGTCAATTTCTGTGAACATACCTTCGTCGCGATGTGCGACTTGTATTGTGAATCGTATATTTCACAAGACGATTTCACGAGACGCCTTGGCAGAGCCTCTAGTGTTGCTTCACAGGAGCCGAGTACCTCTTGCCGAAGATACCAGCTTGCTTAGCTTTGATCTCTGCAAAGATTGGTCAGCTCCTCGGCCAGAGTGGTCAAGCACTGGAAATCACTCACGAAGCGCGACCTGCTTGGAGTAGAACCTGCTCATGGCAAGGTTACCTGTGGCGACCCGTTGTCAGTGATCAGTTCACGAAAAGCGACGATGAAATCGGCGTACCCATGTGGTACCACAAGTTGGGTGCACCGATCTCCCTCCAAGTACCCTGGAGCTCGCCTTCCTCATTCAGGTCCCAAATGGGCCCGATCTTCTTCGCTACGTCGGGCTCAAGGAGGTCACGGACGGGGCCACGGATGTCTCCGTATCTGAGAGTCAGAGATATAGTCAGGACATAGCACAGTGTACGAGGATATTCACGCGACGTACCCGGTGCAGAGAACGACGACGTCGGCCTTCAGCTCGGAGCCGTCCTTGAACTTCAGACCGTCTTTGGTGAAGTGGTCGATCTCGGATCCGCTCTTGACTTTGATGCGACCGTCGACGATCATAGGGGAAGCACCGGTGTCTAGAATGCCCTTAGTTGATGATGTTAAGGGGAGCATGAGTATACACACCGAAGTAATATCCTCCCAAGCGAGTCAAGACCAGGTAGAAAAGTCCGCTGCCCTCAGAGCCTTTGTTCGTCCTGAAGCCAGCCTTATGAAGGCCGTCGAGTAGTTCTGTGCAGTGGATATGAGCGCAGCTGTTCGCGAAGAGTAAAGAGATTAAACGTATTTATCGGCTTCCGCGATGTCATTTGTGAGACGAACAGATTTGACCTTGTCGAAAAGGATGGGAACCGAGTTGTTGAGATGGTCCGCAACGTCGGTTGGAGGTCCGCCTTCCCAGTAAAGCGCTGGCAGCGAAAACCCTCAGATACAAAGAGGCAAGAATGTGAAAAGAACGTACATTGCATGTGCTTCGTCATGCCGTTCTTGATAGACATGATGTAAGTGGAGCTCCTTTGGACCATAGTGACATCTAAGCCTGCGGCCCCGCAGTCATAGCCAATGTCGTGGCCTGGGAGAAGATTGTTAAGGGAGGGAAGGCTGAAAATCAGGAAATCTGTAAACGAACCTGACGTGCATGCGCCAACGATAGCGACCTTCTTTCCGATGTAATCCTTGGCACTCTTAAACTTGCTTGAGTGAATGACTTCTCCCTCAAAGTTTTCCTATAGACGGGAAGAACGCGTCAGAGCTGAGAGATTGTCAAGACGGAACGATGACTCACTCTACCCTTGAAGACCGGAATATTCGCCTTTCCAGCGCCAACTCCCAAAGCGAAGACGACGTGGTCTACGGTGAACGTGCGCTCGGAGCCGTCGCCACGTTTGACCTTGACGTGCCACTTGTTGTTGCTCTTGTCCTGCTTAATCTCCGTGGGCGTGGACGAAGTCCAGACGTTGAGCTCCATGTTCTTGGCGTAAGCTTCAAGCCAGTCGGCGAGCTTAAGAGCGGGACAATATGTGGGCCAGTACTCCGGGAATCTAGAAGGGAGTCGAAGATCAGAAAGCGCATAAGCTGCAAGAAGGTGAATGGGACGAACGGCATGTAAGGCAGGTGATCATACCCTGGAGAGTTGAACACATTAGCAAGAGACACGAAGGAATATTGGCGAAAGACTCACAAACGGGATCATGCAAGCATAAGGCATCGTACCTCAACCTCCACTGATCTCCAACCCTAGGAGTCTTCTCGATGATGAGGTTCGACACGTTCAAGTGCTTCAATCTCGCTCCCAACATCAACCCAGACTGGGATCCTCCGACGATGAGCACCTCCGGGTTCGAATCCGCGAACTCCAGCTCCCTCTGGCGGTCTCCAAACCATTCGCCGTGGGTAGGCTCCAAGCTCCTGCGCGGACCGAGTTGCTCAGGGTAGTCCTTGAGGTCGTCCATGAGGGTCGCCATCAAGAACGCCTTCCACTCTCCAGTTGACGTAGGCACCAGTCGTGCGATGCCCGATCCGAGGGCCACGTCGGTCTCAAACTTGAAGCGGAGGAGGATCCAGACGAGGTCAGTGCCCTCGGGCGCGAGCTTGGCTTCGACGAGCTTGAAGCCGTGCATCTTGGATTGGCCGAGACGGTCGCTGAGGAACTGCTTGATCTTGGACTGTCCTTGGAAGGTGCGCAAGTCCCAGGTGAGGGCGAGGGCATCGCGCCACCAGGCATCGGGATGGAGGAGGGAGAGGACACGAGAGACATCCTTGGATTCGACGGCTTTGGCGAAGGAAGAGAGAAAGTCTTTAGCAGTCTTCTGCACGTCGAGGTCGTCTGGGACGCTGGCGTTGAGTTTGTCCAAGGTGGGGAGACCTTTGGGACCGATAGATCCGACAGTGGTCATGTTAAGACAAGGGTTCGCGGGGATTTGTGGGGTAGGAGTTCAGCGAGCGGAATTCCTGAGCTGCCTTCGTCATTGGCGAATGTTTAAATGTGAACGACGTACTACACTAGGGAAGTGGAGACATTCGACGGCCAAGCACAATTAAGAGCTGCTGACCTCTCTTCAGGGGCCTCGCATCTCCTGTGCACCCACTGTAAGTCCTCCAAGCAAGTCAAAACACCCCTTGTCGTGGCAACGCGATGAAGATCCGATTGAGCGTGACGCCATGAGATAAATACGGAGACGAGATGGGAGATGGGTACTGTCGGTATGAGCCATTTTCGACAAACCAGCTCGCGAGTCGCGCCGCGAGCTGACTGCAGGTGCAAGCCGAGAACTGGAACGGGAGCGAAAACAAAGCTCGGGCCGACTATGCTTAGCGAGCGGGCCTTAAAATTGGACATACCGACGGCTCACCGGAAGGTCAGTTGGCCAGAATCGCAGTATTCCGTCTCATGTTGCAGGGACATGTGGCCTGCTTTGTGCGTACTTCGGTCGCCCGGAGCATCCAAGAACAGCTGGCAATAGGAGTGCTAATGCGCCGAATCGACTGTCAGTGTTGCGGTCGGAAATGTCGCTCGCCGGGACGGCATTTGCAAAGCGTTGTTTGGGCTTGTTATTTTCAGAAGCGTTTGACTTTTATGGAAGTAGCGTTTCTATTTTCGGAGCTGTCCGATCACCTGGACGCAGGTGCGGGCAATACGTTCAATGAGGAACTCGGGGTACAGTGTACGTACTGGAGTACACTGTACTGTACTACAAACAAAGTCACAGAATCTTGAAGCGAGGAATTGAGTATATAGTGATAGAAGAATATTGCCTAAAAGTCAAAGGGAGTACCGGCGATGTGAGGATCAATACGAGTATCACATATGAACTTCGTAAGGACCAAAGCTTCTCGGCTGAGAAGTCACAACAGCAATTGGGGATGAACTGCAAGACGAAGAGATCATGGTATAAGGACTAGAGGACATAGGAGAGGGGCGAGCCAGCGGACTGGAAGTTGAAGGCTTGCGGCTGGGCAATTTTTGTATGGGGACAGAATCTTCAGGCGATGGGTTGATAGAGCTAGCAGGAAGAGAAATGACTCCAAAGCTGGATCCCGAAGGAGAGCAATTGACGTCGGTAAAGGGTGATCCAAAAGTGGATTTGAGAACAGAGGTAGGCTTGAAGGAAGCAGGTTCGAAAGAGCTGTGCTTGTCGAGGTAAGCAGCCTCGTCAAACTCGTCGTAAGAGTGCAAGTTGGTAGCGAGAGGAGAAGATGGGGCTTTCTTATGATTGGTCGGAAAGATCACGTCGTAGTCAGTCATGAGCAGGCCGTCGTCCCGGGGTTCCATTGATTTGACGAGGAAGGGAGCGTCAGGGCGGTCCGTTGGGTCCTCGTTCCAACAGATTTTCACGAGATTCCAGAAGCCCTGCTGAAATCGTCCGCAGACTTCGGGTTTCTCTGGGCGAGCTCCTTGTAGAACTCGGGCGACCACTTGTGCGTCGCTGCTAATATCGGCGAAGGGGTGTTTCCGGGTGTACACCTGTAGTATAAACGCTGAGAGCAACGTCCATGTCAATGGGGCGTATGACACGTACCTCCAAGCAAACACAGCCAAACGCGTAGATGTCGCTTTTGTATGTGGACCTGGATCCTTTGAGGACTTCTGGCGCTAGCCAACGCACCGCACCGCCTGCTGCGGAGCCCCAGCTGGCCGTTGTCGAATCGGCGAACATGGCAAGGCCGAAATCACATAATTGAACGTTAAGATAGTTGTTGATAAGGATATTAGCCTGCGAATTGTATGAGCTATCAGTACTCAATCCTAGATAGAACCGTTGCTCTTACCCCGCGTAAGTCTCCGTGAACGATACGCTGATCATGCAAGTATTCCAGACCTTCTGCAATTTGGCGAATCTAGAAAACAATGACGTTCATCTACTTGGCCCGAATGACACAGAGGAATAGACGAACCCATCGATTGAAGGGTATATTGATCTGCTTCTCGTGCATGGAGGTGATGCATTGCATAATGTTACCTTTCTCCATCCAGGGAGACACCATGCAATGGAAAGGCGCAAATGTTGTAATGTCGACGCCGAGGAACGGCAGGATGTGTTTGTGTTGGTGATGCTGCCAGACAAGCGCCTCGGCGCAGAAAGCCTGTCAACTGACGTCAAAACGAGGACAGTGGGAGGGCATGTGATGAGTTTTGACACACCTTCCGTGACTTTTCGAGATCGTCTTCCGCCTTGAAGACCCGCAGTCGCTTGAGCGCGACGGGTTGACCTTCATAACTTCCCATGAAAATGTCTGCGAAACCTCCACCTGCCACGGTGTCTCTGTTGAGACATACAATGCCGTCCAGGAAAAGGTGTGACGGAAGGATCCCAGCGCTCCGCGACAGCTGGACGAGCAGTCGTCTAAGGGTGTGTCGATAATCAGAGGGAGTCTCCCAGACTCGCTTCAACGGGTGTGGCTCTCTCAGGAACTGCAACAACATGGGTAAAGCAGATACAGGGAACAATTGGCATTGAGCGTACCCTTTGCAACCAATCCATGATGACTTCCGCCTCTTCATCCCTGAATGAAAGCAGGATTTCCTTTCCCTTCCTCGAGTCCAACGCACTGTCCACCAATCCTCTCATATATCGATACAACGCGTCATTCGTTGGGGTGCCAACATTGGACGAGAGAATATCTGCCAGTTGAGAGTGTGCGTCCTTAATCTCCTCGTCGGTAGCGCCTTCGTCAAGTTTACGTTTCTCGCCGTTCCTGCGGAAAATGAGCACATAATACGAAGATGCTTCTGTGAAGGACTTACGAGCGAAAATTACAGGCCTGGACTAATCCCCTCGAGATGCAGGTGGTACACGGCCAGATACCATCACAAAGCGTGTTCCTTTTCCGGCATTCGATGCAAATCGCCCTCCTCTGACGTCTCTTGATGTGACCACGACGCCCAGCTTCGGAAGAAGGTCCAGCATGATTCATGACGCGACGGGAGAAAGAAGGACGAGGAGAAGAGTTGACAGAGAGAGTTAGTGGGGACGAGAAAGGTTGGTATTAGGGAATTGCTTATGTAGCACTGTGACGACCCGAACCCAGTACACCTCTGGCAGGCTTCTGCGCAATTCGGCACAGACTGCATCGCATCTGCCACTCCCACATACAGAGCTAATCCCGTTGCGAGGGCGTCTGGTATGTGACGCCTGCGATGCTTCCTTCGTGGACAGCATCCCAGGGGCGACAAAGGGCACATGCACGAAATCTGGAGCACCATCGACCGAGCTGTGAGTATGAGCAAGCTTTCGCGGGAACGTGGTGGAGGGTACTTACACACTTTGGGACTCGGAGGCAAGAAGATGCAAGCGTTTTCGAGTTTTCTCTTAGCGTATTACATAATTTGATGGAAAGTGGTTTACCAGATCGAGCAAAGATCGAGAGTCGAGACGCTTTGCCGAGGTCTTCCAAGCGCACTCCACTCTTTGAGAGTCCCCAACGTTCTATCGTCGCTGTTGTACACCGTCATCACGTCTTAAAACAAACCCTTTCGTCGTTGGCAAGACCGGGATGGATTCACCAGGAGTCAATAGCCCCACCGTGCCTGAGAATGTTGGACACGTTGCACGACAGGCAGGTGAGATATTGCGTTCTCGGACACTCCTCAAGTGGTCATGAGCGTGTGTTTGCAGATTATCTTAATACACTCTCCGGCAGAGACAAATCATGACGCTCGGAGTTGTCTTTCGAAACCTTCGTCATGCTGAGGAAGTTCGTGCTCGAGCATCATGATCAACACGTGTTCTGCACGCACGAGTCTGCCCAATGACACGCCTTTGCAATGCACAATACCGTCGCTCCGGTGAAGAGTACTATATGAAAGCAACGATGTCCGTCTCATTCACATACGCACCTCTGAGTGGCAATGATATCTCCTCGCGTTCCCCCGCAGCTTCATCGTCGCGATCGCGGGGCTGCTCGCCTGTAACTGCATCTCCTCCCTTCTTTTATCTTATCCTACTCTATGGACTCAACACCAATGTTACACGCATTTGACGGACAACAAAGGTGAGCACCTTCTGTTAGCTTTTCCTGGCAAACGAGAACTTGAACATGTACGCGCAGGAACGAGTACCCTTTCCCTGTTGTGGACCCTCAGGCTGTGGAACCACCATCTTCGCCAAGCGACTCCCTTCCATCCACTACACACAGTAAAACGCATCGGTCGGATGGTTCATCTCGTCATCATCGTCGACATGACCGTGACCGCGACACAGACTTCGCCTCTGCATCCGCCAGGTTACTAGCCCGCTTAGCATCCCGGGACGATCGCGACGTCAAGCACGTCCGGACGCTGCTGGTTCTCACAACGGAACGGCTGGAGAGTGAGACGAGGAGAGCCGATCAAGCGGAGCAACGAGTTATTGACACTCTACACAGGTTGCGATCTGCTCATGAGGCTACGACAGCCGCTCGCTCGGAGACAGCACGTGCGGCTGAGATGGTACAGCTGTATAAATTGCAGCTGGACTATGCTCAGCGGGAAATTAATCGTGCGCAGGAGATTTTGAATCAGGTGGACCGGGAGCGGGCAGACGCAGAGGCAGAAGCGGCGAGGGCGAGAAGTACGGCGAGGAGACTCAGAGAGGATAATCTGATTGCGAAGGCAAAAGAACAAGGGCGGCGAGAAGGCTTCCAGGAAGGTCTTTCGGCGGGGAGGCACATGGTTGAGGGAGAAGGGAGACCGAGTTCTCTCGCAAGAAACAGAAGACTCCCACCTCGTCATACTGTTGAAGACGAGGAAGACGAGGAAGAGGAAGAACTCCGGGCAAGATCACCTCCTCCGCATCGAGCGTCCTCTGCCACTATGTTTCAAATCTCACCGCCGTCAAGTACATTTGCCCCGCGCCCTCAGCTGGCTATGAAGTAAGTAAGCGGTGTCTGCGCACAACACCCGTATCAATGACTCCGTTTTAGCTTTGAAGTCAGGCAACGTTCTGCTACGCCAGCTCGAGCATCCTCACGGGCCGCTGACACAGCTCCGCACGCACCTACTCTCCCCGTTCCAACTATCGTTACTCCGGTCGCCGCGCCTTCGCCCTTCCATAGTCAACGCTCACCTAGTCCTGCACCTGTTCCAGGTCCAAGCTCTCGTCGTCAGTCGCGGTCCCAATCAAGAGCAGAGCAACGTCGTTCAGAGCCGTTAGACCGTCCACCTATCCCTATATATAACGCGCCTCCATCACCGTCACATCCTCCTTACGACATCTTACCCGACAACTTCATTCCCAGTGCCAACGATCTGGGGGAGTTCGAGCTACCTCCACCACATGAGCTCTCGAGGCCAGTCACACCCGCATCGCCGAACCCCTCACTTCCAGAGAGTATCCTGCCCGTCGCCCCGCCAGTCCAGGAGACTCTCATGGCAGCTCCTGCGGCCTCGGTTCGGTCACGCGACTTTGCGTACAACAACAGAACCAATCCATCTATCTCAGACTCATTGAAGCCACGAGGGCCCCCCGGTACTTTTTCACCGCAGTCAAGGACGTCGACGAGGATATCTGAGTTCGATATCCTAGGTCCCTCAAGAAGCGGCAGTAGAGGAGGGCCAAGATCCATACAGGGTACCGTGGATGGATACGGAGGTGGACCAAGTACATCTACCTTGTCGCTAACTGGCAGGGTACCACACCGTTCGAGAACTCCTGGTCCATTGGGAATGGACGTGAGTGATATTTGGTCCTTGGACAATATGTCTACTGATTCGATTCGAAAGCGACCGCCATCGCCAAGAGGCCCCCGCAGTCATAGCGATCCCATTGCACCTGAGCCGGAGGGTCGTCCTGAGATGAGGAGAAGAACCAGCTCAGACAATCGGGGGCCGTTGATTCAGCTGTTCAAAAAACGATTCCGAGGTCGAAATTCTCCACCTGACACCGGCACCGGCAGTGGTAGTCTGAGTGCTGGTCGAGCCGTTCCTGACATTACCGTCGAGTCGCCTGTGAGTCCTTATGCGTGAGATCGGATGTCTGAATGCTGATATTGTTGCTGGCAGAGTACACCTGAGTCTCATACGACAGAGCAAACGACGAACGTGCCGCATCTTCTCAGTCCGGACTTCGCCAGTCGCCCACTTCCTACTCCTGAGCAGGAGATGAACATGCAGCAGGAACCAGAACCTCCACTCCCCATTGCCGTGAACGAAGTTTTTGACGTTCTTCCACCAGGCTTTATTCCAATCCCCTCTTCCAGTCCAGCCCCTAACGACCAAGGCAGAAACAGAAGACCAAGCGGACCATCACGTCCCACGACACCGTACGCCGAAGCACCTCTCCCAACGGGCGTCGCCTACCCCAATCCGCCGGCTCGTTCAATGACGCCTAGTGCACTTGACGAATTATATGGCTCGGCATCTTCTCCACGGACTCGAGGACGCGGGGGCAGCCTAAGTGGGACGATTGGTGGGCTGTCTCCTCTTTCCATCGGCAAGCCTTTGACCGCGTTTTCTTTCCCCGACCTTGATGACGATCAGAACCCACTTCCCGTTCGAATCACCTGAGCATCGACTGGACTCGATAGAATCGAACCACTTCTCATTGTTTTCGACTTTCAACTTCATCTTCGCTGTCTTCCAGTACTTGTTTTTCTGTGCTCATTGCTTCCCATTCGTTCGCTTGTGACGGACCTAGCGTGTATGCTTCTGTATGATAGGTAGAAAATACATCTGTATAGCAGACTGTAGGATATGCGTCATGTACATTGTAGGTATCCCCATGTATTATGTCGTATGAATAGAAATGCTTTGTGTGGTTTGCTCGTAGTGTGGCGCAAGAGAGGCTCGAACTTTGTATCTGCCACAACGGGCGTTTATTTGGGGTTCCAACTGCCAACGTGAACTGGTCGTTGGCCCTTTTCAGGCCTCTCCAACTCCAAGAATCTATTCAACGACATACAAAACAACGAACTGCTATGACTTCAATAGTCTCTTCATCAAGTTTTTTGAAGTATGAGTAGGCTGTATCGTTTGAACTCATCATCGTGATACACAGTTCGACTCAAGACCGTGACAGCACCATGGGCCACGATGCTCCTGCGGGCGAGCTAACAAGTACGTGGTCATACTTAATCACTTATACTCTGACCCAGACCTCATTGCTATTATTTGATACTATTGGTGGATGTTCTACGACAGAGCTTCCGTATTGTGCTTCGGTACCATTCGGTTGACGCCTCGTCCTGTCCGATGCCGGTGATGAGCGTTTGGTCCCTTCAAACGCGTCGACCATGGAGGTTGCTTGAGAGTGGGCAATCATACAGAATCACCGAAGGCAGGCCTCCTCTCGTGACGTGTCATATGCGTTCTAATACTTTTCCAGCCAGATACGATGCATCGGCTCCGGCTGAAACAAGGCAGGAGCTGCTACTCACATGTCTGAGCTCAGGCTCGGTGCATGCTTGACCTGATGTATTGTCGGGTCTTGGACCTCAGGCTCGACTTCGACGTACCTGTGGCATATTTGCGATCCATATAATTGGAATGGCTGGGGCCGCTGCAGTCGAAACCAGCGGGAACTGGTGCCTGTATCAACATTGGCGGATGGCGAGGTCTACGGTATTGCGGAAACGGGCATACGTAGCACTACGATCTGGTTTTGTTGATCGCCGGGGGTCTTACTACATGAAAGGAATGTACGTCTTTCACCGGTGAGTTACGCTACGATCTCATCCAGTAATTGCTCATGGTGTGTCGGTTTTTGGTTAGAGCGGTCTCTAACGCTGTCGGAAATGGTTCGAAGCGTTCTCTCCCCCCGACATAGTGATATCCAGCGCGTCCAGGCATCTATGTCCCTATAAATTTGTGGCTCTCGATTATTCATCATTCACAGTCTCCCCTCACTCGCCTCAAGCGTAGGTAGCTCTCATCTCATCGTTCAGTCTCACATGTCTGGCTCTACCGCGTCGCATACGCCCTTGAAAGCTCCAGCTGTACAATTCTCTGAATCAGAGATGTCTGATGCCACTACGACCTCCACCGGCTATCCCAACCGATGGGCAACGATCAGGTATAAGAATTTTTATCTTTCGTTTCCTCCGCGTGTTGACATCGTCATGCAGGGAACATCTCCGAGAGCCAGCCGCAGAGTTCTTCGGCGTCCTTTTGCTTGTTCTCTTTGGCTCTGGCGTCAACGCCCAGACTACGCTCTCCGCAAATAAAGCATTAGCAGGGACTCCTGCTGGGGTACGTCTTTCACGCTGAATTCTTTGTGTTCAATGTATTTACCGGGAAACGATAGGATTACACGTCCGCCGTCCTCGGCTGGGGTGTTGGTAGGCTGAATTCTTAAGAGGCTTGATTCTCTGTGCTGAAGCTATTTTCCTTGCGTAGGTCTCGCCCTCGGTGCATGGGTCTCCGCCGGTATTTCCGGCGGACACATCAACCCTGCAGTGACGATTTCATTCGCTCTGCTCCGAGACTTCCCCTGGAAGAAAGTACCCACTTATATTCTTGCTCAAGTTCTTGGTGGTATCTGTGGCGCCGGAATTGTGTATGCGAACTATCATCAGGCCATCGACATCTTCGAGAGCGGACAAAGGACGCTGAGTACCGCCGGGTTTTTTGGCACTTTCGCTGTGAGTTTGCCATCACTAGTATGGCACTGGAGGTTGACATTCTCCTTGAAGGCGCCGCATATGTCCGCCGCCGGTGCATTCTTCGAAGAGGTGTGTATTCCTGAACTGAATACATGTAGATGCACTGGCAGCTGACTCTACCTGAATAGTTTCTTGGCACTGCAGTCCTTCTGTTCGTCATCTGCGCTGTGACCGACAAGCGCAATAGTCCACCGCCAGCAGGTCTTGTTCCCCTGGTCCTCTTTTTCACTTTGATGGGCATTGCTGCCGCTATCGGATGGCAGACTGGTAAGTGCAAGCTGATGCATACAAGAACAACATGCTCAACACATCATATCATGATAGGCTTTGCTCTCAATCCTGCTCGTGATTTTGGCCCAAGAGCTCTTACCGCGATGGTCGGATACGGGAAACAAGGTGAGCGTCGCTGTCGTTACGTCCAATTCCTGAATACTTACTGGACAATCATCCGTCAGTTTTCACATACAGACAGTACGTATGACAGATCATATGGACTACGCTTTTAGCTGAGAATTGCCTCTAGGCACTACTGGATTTGGTGTGGAATCATGGCTCCCATCCTCGGCGGTCTTGGTACGTTGACACTGCAAACTTGGTATGCCTTAATGACTAGTACTGAACCACGGAATAGTTGGTGTGTTTGCCTATGACGTTCTTATTTTCACAGGTGAGGAGAGCATCCTGAACAGACGGTAAGGACATCATCCTTTGATGCATACACGTCCGTTTGACTATCTGTTGCTTTGTGGCAGCATGAGGTCGGGGCAGAATCGCCACGTCGCTATGGAAGAAGCGGTCTGATTTCTTCACTCCCCCCTCACACGACTGTTCGCAGCTCACATATGATAAATGACCTATTAATGATGTTGACGACCTGTATATCCACCCGAATGCATGAATGACGAACACAAGCGGTCAACGCGTACGCAGGAGCGCAAGAGCTCGAGTCAGTATTTGGAACTCGCAGGGTCAGAGTCGAGTTGCTTGATGCATTCTGATGATACTGATACATGACATTCTGTGTGTGAGCTATAATACATTCCAGGATTGCGACAAGAAGAATAACGATACAGAACTCATCGTACACCGCGCCCCTCTGTCTCGCTTACGATTATTACCACGGTACTGTTTCCTGAGGTGCCTTGTCTAAGCACACTTGCAGCTCATAATCCCCAGTCCTCTTCGCCCATCTGTAGATCTTCACTCCTCCATACCCACCTCGCCGACCATGAGACTCCGTCACGATCTTGTCGTACAGTGCCGCATTCTCTACCGGCACTGTCCTCGTGTAATAAGCCTCAAACGACTTCTGCCTGTCGTAGATCATCAGATGTGCCAAGGGCCTTGTGGAGTTTTGAATCTTGATAAGAAAGGCTTTCTCGCCGTGGACGTTCGGCTGGATGTCCGTCTCACGCACTTCTCGTATGTTCTTCATTCCGTCGGGAGCTTGGGGCACGGAGCGCCGATTGAGGGTCGTCACGAATATGGGCTTGTCCAAGATGGGCCCTGCGAAGTTGCGGAATCGAAGAGTGATCCAGTTCCCGCCTTTGAGCGTGCGACAAGTACTCTTGTGGGCGGGCCAATCGACGAGCTGACAGTCTGGTTCGCAGTTGAGCCCCTATGTGCAATGGAGACGAAGCTGATGGCACACACCTTGACCGCAATACGAGACCGACTGGCACTGAGAGCAACGCTTTGCGACCTTTTCTCCGCACACGACACACCCCGTATCCAAAGTCAGCTTCCCGACGTCTTCGAAGGAGAGTGGACCCATAGGAAGGATGAAGGTTGTCATGTAATTACGTTCCGCACGAGTGCGTTGGACCTTCCTGTCGTAATCAGCGGGGACAAGCTTGGAGTTTTGTGTGAAGAGCTTGTAGAGCAGTCGTTGTTCATCTATCGAGGCCACGATGTTAGGCATGTATCTCATCCCCTTTGCGTCCGCTGGAAGCATTGCCAGTTTCTCGTTCAACCATTGACTGGCTGCACTAGCATAGGCCGGTTTGGAGGATGCGATTGGACCGTAGAGGAGGACTATCATAGGCGTCCGGTCGTCAACCTTCCGTACTTCGAGCATCTGTTTCAATGTCAGCGGAATGAAGGAGCCAGCAAACTTTCTTCACTCACTCGTATATGCATAGGGATCCTGCTCGCCTCGTCTACCTGTGAGTCGAGTATCAAACACATCTTATTCCCCTGGTCCCAGTTCTTTCCCAAATGACTGATCGTCTGCCTCAAATCCACGAAAGGGTTGACACGCAGTTCGGCGACAGGTGAGATCCCTGCCAACCGTTTCCCATGTACCTCTTGGGCTTCTGCGATGCTCGTTCTGATGCTCGCCTCGAACACCGACTTTCCACCTGTCTTGGGCCATACCGGATAAGCTGTTACAGGAAGCGAGCTCGGATTTCTAGTGGCAATTGAGAGAGTTTGCGCAGCGTTGAGAGCTTTACGAAGTCGGTCGTCTAGTGCGTCATCTGAAAGCTTCGTATGCGGCGGAAGATCTACACCAATGCAGGACAAGATCTGAAGTGTTTGGTCTCTATCAAGAGCGAGCGTTTGAGCCATTCTAGCGGTGAATTGAATGAAGTTGAGAGATAGAGGAAAGGGTTCAGATTTTCATTCCAGTAGAGAGAGGAGAGTAGGAGTGAAAATGAATGTCGGGTAATCCTGAGATGGCCATGCATTAGATTAAGTATTACTTCTGATAACATTCAGATAAATATGAGGTTCACATGTACTGCGAATACCCATTCAATTTGCTCTGACGACCATCCGTCCTTCCACACGACCTCTTCCTGATTGTCATGAGCCAGCAATTGACTCTCACTCGTATCGAAACGCTGCGCGTATTGTCGTGCATGGGGATTGATTTGCCAGCGCACACGAAGCTTCCGGATGACGCGCTGGAAAAACGTCTGCGCCAGGCTCTCAACGCGTCGCAGGTCTTGTTGACAATCACTTCTAGCCCGGTCTTGGACATCTTATCGTTCTCGAGATGGCCTTCAAACAAGAAGCAGACTGTTTTTGACGCTATAGGTCGAGCCAGCATGGCCGAATATGGAGCAATCATGGCGAAGCGGGCCATGGGCCTGTCAACCGTCGATCCCTTACGCGTTGATCCATTCGACGACGTGCGCCAGACTGTCATGCATCTCGCGAAAAACTGGGACGAAGGATACAAGGTTTTGCTTGTCACGGATCCACAGCAGTCTGAGGCGGAAAAGGTTCCCATCAATATACGGGTGCGTAGTGTGGTCCTCTCGATGTGGTCTATTCACTAATGAGGCGACGCAGTACAGTACCTTGAAGTTCGGATGATCAACGAACACACTCCATTAATTGTCTTGCTGTACGGTCCTGTGGCATCGTCTCATTCGGCACATCGTGAGGCGGCGAGCATGTGGCTCGAAGAAAAACTGGATGACATACCTCGGGCCGCAGATGGGTCTGTCCCGATGCCTCATATTAAAGCATCATTCGAGGAACAAAAGCTACTGTCGAAGCTTCTCTCACAGAACGCCAAATATGTCCCTGCTGAGTATGATCACCAGGTGAAGAGAACGCAAGCGGAACCCGCGTCTTTGTACAAGACCACGTTCATTCTGCCTCTCAATCCTCTCTCATTCGAGGACATAGGCAAGCTGAACTTGGACACCGGATGTGTTGTTTGCGGTGAGAGGGTCTCCAGCAGATGTTCTCAATGTCAATCTGTATCGTACTGCGGCCAAGGTAAGCTTTGAGTGTCACGTCTTATGTTTCTATTCTGACATGCCACTCGTAGCTTGTCAGCGTTTGGATTGGTCGTCGCACAAGCGAACGTGTCGCAGCCTGAAAGGCGGAACGTGGTTCACGATCCCGCTGTCAGGCTCTCCCGAAGGTTCACAACCAGGGAAATCCGCCTCTGTGCTTACCTGGAACCGCTTCTCCGTCCCTCGAAAGGCGCTTGATGTGAAGAACGTACAGCACATCGATCCCGAGAAGACGTTCCCAAACATCCATGCCGACAAAGTTTTCCTCATCAAGATTCAGCTGTCAGCGCCGATCAATCCAGAGAGAAGCATGATGATCTACGACAGGCAACGTTCTTTCGAAGCGTACTGGCTGCTGGACGCGGAGACGAAGGAGCTGTTTGAGAAGTTTGTCATAGAGATGCAGGGACCAAGAGGTGGATATGCCGGCCTGAAAATGTATCGGTGGGCCAGGCGAACTGGCGACAAGGAATTGTCTGTGTGTTTGGATAGAGCACCGCAGGAGTCAATTCCGTGGTGACGAATGGAAAGTAAACTCGAGGGGAGGTAAGTAACGACGAGTTCAGACCTTTCTGTGGACTTCTGGCCTGACGCTTCTCTCAGATCTCACCGGGAGTGTAAGACGATGCGCAAGATTTACCGATGTTGTAAGGATACCTTGCACCAAACAATGTACTGATACCTCGTTTTACTTTATGAACATAACGCGTCCTTTGTATGCACTGCATATCTCATCGTGGTCGAGACGGCGGAGTCTATATGCGGTATAATCAAAACTCAGGATGAGGTCAACCACTCTCTCACATTTTCAACGCCATGAAGTCCCTGACTCCTACTGACATTATCAATGCGTTGAACACTTTGGATACCGTCGGCAATGCCTTGACAGTGCGTTCAATTTCCATCCAAGTTACGAGTGTTTACTAACGCGACTACTCCAGAGCAATGGCCAGCAAATCCAAGCCCTGTATACACAGCTAAGCAGTGCGCTCCCAGCCAACCAAGTTGATTGGACCACTGCGTTCACTGTAGGTCCATGATTAAATAGGTGGTATCACCGTGCTTCAACGGTTCTTTGCTACCAAGGGCTGCACGGCTGGCATCGGAGCCGTTGAAGTATTCATGGCTGGACTCATAGTCACGAACGAAAGTAGGTACCACTGCGATTCTCTGAGCCGACGTCCTGCTGACTAGTGTTATCAGACTTTGATGCTTGCCTGCCAGACGTTGTCAACGCAACCTCAATGGCTGACCGTACGGATGCGCTTTGGCAATTTATTGTTGTACGGACCCTCGGCTCCTCATCGTTGATCTCAAATAACCTTCGCGCTTGGTAGACTGGGAATTCTTCCACGGACGTCCCAGTTTCCGCCCTCCAGTCAGCCCAGCAAGACATGGCAACTTCTGCAGCAAACCTCGATGCCGTGCTCGCAGCTGCAGGTCAAACCACCGGACCTGCCAGTGCCCTGTCCATCCTGCTCCACGCGTACGCGACGCTGCTCCCGCAAGTTATTGAAGCTGCAGACGTGATAGGCAGATTCCAGACAGTCGTGTACGAAGAGGCAGCGAAGCTGATCCTGTGGGTGTCCAGTGATACGTCCGATTCTCGCTCAGATGAGGTACGTTCTGCCTTGGACACGACAGTAAGATTCTTCTGGCTGACGACATCGGATTCTTTCAGGACATGCCCTACACCGTCAAGACTTTTAAGTATATCAATTCAACTGGATTTGATACGGACGCGACTTTGATAAGCCAAGTGAGCATTCGTCATTCTCCGCCTTGCCCTAGTAGACAGTTGACTCACGCAACACCGCCGAAATCCAGTGGCTTAGGCCAAGGTTGCCTCACTGACCCCCAACGATCAGTTGCTGAAAGGAATGAGGTACGCATTGCTCAAGCCGACGAAGGTGTACATACAGAAACTGACAGCTACAGTACATGAAGGGAACGGCATGATGGCAATGCAAGGGAGATCTATGGTACACAGGACACTATGGCTACACCAAGAATTTAAGAATACATACTATTTTTCTTCGCCATCTCATGGAACTCCTGCGTGAACTCGTCCATGGCCACCAACGTCTCCATCAAATGCGAGAAGCCCAACTTCTCCTTCCGACTGACCGCCAGCGAGTTCGCGGTCCTCGTCGCGTTCTTGATCTGCCGTCCGTTAATATCTCGATCCGCAAGCCTCTCTAAATACGTTTCGGAGAACCCAGACTCGGCAGAGATCTCGACGCCAGCTTTGAGCAAAAACGAGCGCCACACCTGTTTCTTGGCGGATTTGGTGAGCTCTTGGAAGTGCAGGGCGACGTGGATGCGGGAGAGGAAGGCCTCGTCGAAGGTTTTGACTCGGTTCGTCGTGAGGAAGAGGATACCGCGGTAGTATTCAACATGACGGAGGAAGACTGCGACCATAGCGTTGCGTTCCAGATCGTGCAGAGACCGCTCCTCGAGGAACACGTCGGCCTGGGTTGCGGGTCAGTATACAAGACTTGGTCAAAAAAGACCGAGCGTACCTCATCAATGAGCACGATAGCCTTCCAACTGGTGGCGATGTCGAAGACGTTATGCAGCTCGTCCTCGAGTTTGGCGGCAGAGGTACCCAGGTCACCAGCACCGACGACGTACAACGGCCTCTTGACGTGCTCTGACGTCGCTTCAGCCGAAAGGGTCTTACCGACACCGGGAGGACCGTACAGGTTAATGACGAGACCGTGCCCTTTGCCCTGGACGAAGTCGTCAAACCCGAGGTCCATGTTGTGCGCCTCGACCAGTGACTGGAGAAGAGTCTTGCGGCCCTGGGGAAGAACAAGAGAGCGGAACGCCTCGTCATTCCATTCAATAGGTTGCACAATCTCAATGTTGAACTCCACTGCGGTTGAAGGTCAGAACATTGCATCGTAGCACATGAAGTACGACGTACACCACAGCTTATCAGCCAAGCTAAAACCATACAGAGTAGGAGAGGTGAGCATGAGTTCGTCGTCGGTCATCTCTTTGACCTCCTCCTCTTGAGAGGTAACCTGTACTCGAAGTGTAGGGATCCCCCGGTCTGTGACGCAGAGGTTAGTCCTGCTCCAGAAGACCAAGTGAATGCGCGTACTGGGATCAGGAGGCGTCATGGCGCCGTTGTACGGCATATGTCCAGGAATAGCTTGCGGAGGCGGGGGCGGAGGAGGCGTTTTGATGACAGGCAAGTCGTAGTTCGGATTCAATCGCTTGAAATTCCCTGTAGCGTTCACGGTCTCAGTGCTGAATACTAGTCAGTACATGAAGTCCTCACCTCTGTCGATCATGATCCGTGAATTGACCTAACGAACGCCATCAGCGGGGCTGCCTAGTCTGCGAAATAGACCTCAACTCACGTTGTACTTAACGAGCTTCTTGCTACCATTGGTCATCGAAGTATACCACGCCGCGCTGCCTCGATACTGCATGTGATGAATTCCTCTCATCTCAGCCCATCTCTTCCCTCGCGCAAGCAACTTCAGCTTAAGCTCAGCTTCAGCGTGGTGATACTTGAGAGGATACGCGTCGAGCCTGTTGATCTTCACCGCGCCTTTGAACGACGGGATGATGACTCGGCTCTGTACCCTCCCGTACGCCTTTCCGGCACCCGCCTTGCGTACTTCCTGCTCGATGGAGTTCGAGTTCCACGGATCTACCTGAGAACTTTGATCTACGGCGTCGATGCTTTCGCACAACAGATCATAGAAACCGCCGCTCAAAGTGAGGATCTTCGTCGCAGAGACGAGCTGCAGTGCTCTAGGCTCTCCAGTAGAGGGGCACTCTGTAGCCAAGATGGTGCGTGGAATCATTACGGCATAGAGGAGGTCGAACGTGATCTCGCCGTGAGAGGTAAGACTGGCGATAGACGCGAGAGTGGATCGGTAGTCCTTGCGGAGGTAGTCAATCAGCACCTTAACGGAGGTGCAGATATAGCCTTCTTCAGTGGAACGGCCCTTCTTTTTCTTCAGTTCGTCGTGATAGGTCTCGAATGCGGGGAGGAAAGCAATCAGCAAATGAGGATCAAGCTGCAGGGTAGGCAACGGTATTAGATGAAAGCTCCTCCCGCGAGAGTGGTCAGACGACTCGCCTCGAGGGGTTCCGCGGTCCAAGAGATACCGGGGACGTCACCGACTACGTGTTTACACGCGGATACCAAGTACGGCGACTTGACGACGACTTGGAATGTGGGCTCGGATTCTTCTGGATTACGAGGAAGCTTTCGTACGACGACGAAGCAGAACGCTGCCCAAGCATCGTTGCCGTTAGCCGAAGCAGACAACAGGTGACTGGCTTCGGGAGTGACTTTGGCACCCATGTTCTTGTACTTCCAAGTCTTCGACCAACTGCTCCAGTAGTGATCGACCCGTTTGACTTTCAGGGTCGGAGGAGACAAAGCCGTTGCCGGGGTCATCAGAGCGGTGGTGGAGGAGACATCTGCGACGCTCTCGTCGCCTCGGTGGACTGAGGAACCAGAGGAGCCATTGGTTGCAGGATGATCTGCATTCCCATTCTTCTCCGAAGTCACATCTTCAGAGACATCCGGGAGGAAGGAAGAGTTCCTTCGAGACCCACGAGATAGTGACACAAACCGACGCATGGCCTACAGTGGACACTGGTAGGGCCGATGGAAGGAAGGAGGGGAGAAAGAATGCAGCCTTGAGGACGAGACGCGTCCTTTATACACGCTCGCGGCTCTTCTATGAATGGACGTGACTGGCAGATATGGTTCGCAACGGAAGCGTCAGAATCTGACTCGCAACTGTTCTTGATATTTCCATTCAAGTTTCCATTTCCGAGTCACTGGCGGCGACTACCCAGCGGGGGCTTTTCTGCAGACACCCTGGATTATAACATCGAAAAATCCACGTCAGCGTCGAATGAGACTCTCAAAACCTGTTCCGCATGAAATACAACGCACCTGCGAGCCGGACACCCAAATACGAGAGCGTCTGGAAGACCGTCATATGAGCGTCTGAAGACCACAACACAGCCCAGATGCGCTGCCTTTGTCCTGTTCAGGTGATGTGCGTGTGATGCTCTCGGTCAACGAACCTTCTGGCTGGCCTAGAAGAGGAAGACTTTCCCCAAATGTCCGCTGATTCGTGACCCGCGGACGTGGTAGATTGGGTTGCTAAGGATCTGCGAGCGAGAGAAACGGCCGCTGACATGACCAGGCCGTCCATCCGCAGTCTTCTGAAGTTATCGTTGGACCGTCCACTTCTCCCATAATCATGTCGTTGTGCTTGTGATTCGCATGAGGGCCAAAGCCTGAGCCAGAGTCACCTTACAGCAACCGGCATCCACTGGTTCCTGCCAGTCGACACAACCGACGGGAGTTATCAAACTGAGTACAGGCTACGTCGTGCAAATCACTCACCGCCATATTCTACCACGAGGCTAGGAAAGGAGTCGAAATGGGAATCCGCGAACCATGCCTTTCGTGGGTGGATCAATGGTGGCAATTTGGCGAGCGTACGCGTTACGGTTTAGCGAGCGGTGGCTGCGAGCGTGATGGCGAAATACCACAAGCGCCCATATCGGTAAGGAAGAGTAACATGTCCGCCAAGTTAGTGAGGATGGCATCTGCTTTTCATTCGTCGTAAAGAAAAAAGTCTCGCAATAAAAATGTCAGAATGAGGATCGTGTAACTAAGTAACCCTAACGAAAAGCGTCGCGGGGTAAAGTCCATTCCAGTACGTATACGTAGTGTCATATATGAGTAACAGTATGAGGGAAGTAGCTAGCGTCCGAGGAATGCATCATGAAGAGACGTTGGGCGGGGGGTAAGAAAAAGCGTACAAGTTGCAGATAGTCTATGCTGTGAATTATATCGTAACCAACTGTCCTTCAAATGTTCTGGCAGATTGTGCAGTTGAAGTGAGTGAAGCGTTTGCCGGAACACAAGTGCTAGAGGAAGGGCATTAGCTCGCGTTCTGAATAAACGAGGACACGAGAACGTATACTCACGAACGGCGATCAACACTGCAAAGATGACGAAGGAGAGGACGAAGAGAAGACCGTATTTGATCACCTGAAATGCAGACAGATAAGTACCGAGGATGATGCTTCGTCAAAAGCCACTTACGATCCAACGACGCTGCCTCTTTTGTTTCAGGGAATAGGAATACAACGGCGCACGGATTTGCTTCGACGGGCGCAGCCAGACTAAAAGAGCTGTCAGCATAAGCCGGCCCTAAAACGACCTGCCAGACTTACAGAGCATCGTTGAGTGAAGGCGGTCAAAGTAGGGTATCAGAATTGGGGGTGACAGAATGAAAAGGAGGATATGGCCGATGAGGAAGTCCGAACTCCACAACGACAGCTCGACGATCTTGACCATGAATTCACGAGCGGGCTGGGACATGGCATGGTTGCCCAATCCACGTCCGTACCATTTGCCCGTCCACCACGCCAGATTCGTTTCGTCGTGCTTGAACTCGCGAGATAGGAAAACGGCAATGAGAACTTTGTGGATGGCGCGTTGCACGTGGATGATAGCGATGAGACCCAGCACGGCGTGCGAGACGTTCCACAATTCCAAGAACCACTGTGCAGCAGAGTGAGAAAGTAATACGAGATGAAGCACTGAGACCACTCACCAGGAATTCGAAGAATGCAATCATGCCGATAACACCAAGAGAGTGAGCGATGAAGGCCATAGCTGAACCAAACTTCGGGAAGGTGCTGTTCAACATCGGACCCAGCATCAACGAAAAGATGAACTGGACAAGGAGCACGGCCGCATTCCAGACCAAGGGACCAAGGGCGACGATGGCGATACGGATGAGGGGACTGGGTGGTTGACGTCCGTTGTCGTCAGGGAAGGACTTCACGAACATGTAGGCAATGACGAAGAGGACCGCCATCACTGTAGGGAAGACGACCTGTGAAAAGATGACTGCGCGCCATCCTGCTCGAGGTACGTCTCCGGAAAGCTTCTCTGAAGGGTGTCCGAGCTTCTTCTTCTTGTATCCAGTGATCATCGTCCGCGACAACCGACAGTAGCCGATCCAGGAGTTCTTGTGTGTACGTGAGTTACCACGGTTCATCCAACGAAGGAATTCTCTGAAGAAAGACGGTCAGTTACAGACTCACGTCTCCAAAGCAACTGAACGTACCGGTAGTCAATGATGAAGTCCGCAAACGAGAACTGATGAGGGTTGAAAAGGAACGGAGAAACGCAAAGCGACAGTACGGAGACCCAGAAGTAGACCACCCAGCCGGTGAACAAAGTCAACGTCACATAGAGTAACATCACCAATGTCCGCATGCCGAGATAGATACTGGGTCCTGCAAAGCGAGAGAACAAGATGCAGAAAGAGTTCCTAGCGGTGGCGAATCCACGACCTGTCGCAATGTAACGAGCACCACCGAACGTCAAGTTCGTAGCGATAGAGTGGGAGGAGATTTGCGTGGCAAACACCTCGAACGCCGGGGACGCGGAACCGAAGTGCTTCGCCAAACGGATGATGGCTTTTGCAGTTCCACGCTCAACCAATTCTGGAAAACATCGTCAGGATAGATTCGCATAGTCAGAGGAGGCAATATACCTTGGAGGAACAAAGGCAAGAACGCAATCATGAACACCAAGAAGATACTGATGATGCAACGGTCGATCCATTGGAAGACAGGAACGAGGTTGTAGCAGCCGTTGGTACCGATGAACTGCCCAGCCGAGTTGTACTTGCAGATAACCAACTGCGAGTTCAACGTGCCCAAGAACACCACTGTAGCGCAGGTCAAAATCAGTTGTAGATCAGGTCAGAAGGACAAGAGACTCACTCGTGAGGACGAAGACCTGAACCGAGAGAATGACCAGCATGTTGTTCAACTGGAATCCAGGATGACCGTAGTAGAACGTCAAGAATCGATCGATGGGCAGCTGCGTCCCGAGGTAGTAGTACTCTCGACTCAACATTTGCTCACCCATACCCGTACCAATCTTGGTCTGGAAGTTCAGGATGGTACCGAAACCGAGATCGCGTCCTTTACCGCACTGATAATACTCCGTGTGCTTGATGAGACCGCCACGACCAAAGGCGTTCATACCGGCGTAGATATCCTCGTTCAAGTGCAGACCCTTCTGCGCCTTGGAGACACCACCGCGCGTCGTCATGAAGAGCGCGTTGAGGAAATCAGGGTGACCGTAATGCAGCTTGCCACCGATCCAGGAGAGAGAACGCGCAGCGAGGGTACCGAACGTCTGTTCTTTGCCGGCAGCCAAGTCACCGAGGATACCAATGTTCTCCGAGAAGATGTACTCGCGAGCACCGACGATAGCGACGGGAGGTTTCTTGAAGTCCTTGTGACCCCACTGAGCGTAGGGGCTCTGACTGGAGACAGCGTACTCGTCGAACTCGCCGAGTACGTTACGGATCTTCAAGCATTCCTCGAGGTAGTTGTCCTGGTTAGCATCGACGAGTTGCAGGTACTCGCCACGGTAGAAAATGATGGCGTGGTTCTGGTTGTCGGATTTGCCGTCGCCGAGAATGGGGTTGCCTGGTAGCTCGATACGGAACTTGGGTCTGCGGCGTCCGGTCTCAGGCACGAACTCGGAGTGACCGTCGATGAGAGCAGAGAAAAGACGAGTCTCCCCGCCCTCCTTTCGTGGTGGTTCCTCCTCCAAGTACGCGATCTGCAGGTCAGGGTAGGCACGCAGCAAGAACTCCGCGTTCTCCTGCTCCTCGCGACTGAACTTGGAGTACCGCTGCATGGACACGACGAACTTGAACTTGCGGCGGGCCATCCGCTCGAGTTCCCGTTCGAGCTTATCGGTGTTGCCGCCGAACAGCTGGACGACTTCGGGGTTCTCGACACGGTAGAGAAGCTTGATGGCCTTGGCGTAGTTCATCATGCCAGAAACGGTGCGATAGAGTGTCTGCGCCCGAAGAGAAGCCCAGATACGAGTGCGGAGGGTGAACTCGGGAGCGGCACTCTTGAACCCGATGCAGTAGAACGGCAGGTCGTCGGCCTTGGACTGAGCCTTCTCGTCGCCGAAAGGACTGGGGCCATTGTACATCTCCGACTCCTCTGCGAGAATCTTGGTGTCCTTGACGAAGTTCTCCCATTCCACCGAATGAAGCTGCTTGAGGTATTCCAGGAGGGTGACACGCGTGTTCTGGTCCTCCTCCCGAATAATCTCACGAAGGGAAAGCAGAATCTATAAATGGAACGGCCCCACATCAGCAGACGTCATGGCGCAGCCGAACACAAAACCTTACCTTCTCGCTGTAGTGGGGCGTGAGAACCGTGAACGTAGGCATGGCGTCCACTGGGAGCGGTTCAGGAATAGCAGTAGTGAGCGACTGTGCAAAGAACGAGATGCGCCGTTCGGCCTCGCTGCCCGGTGGGAAGAACTCCCCCTTGAAGCCTTTGTCGGATTGCGAGATAAAGAATGGCGGTGCGCGAAGACTACGACGAGGATCAGGACCTCCCGAATCGACTTGATGGTAGAGGAGTTTCTGGACGTGATCAATGGAGAGCAAGTGCTCGCGGTACATGGAGATGATAATCGCGTTCCAGATTTGTGAAACAAGGACCTGTCAAACGAAAATGAGGGGCGCGCGAAAGACGGAGGATGGGTCACTCATACCTTGGGCTTGTATTTCACTTCCATGTCACCAGTAGCCAGGAGCTTCGAGTATATCCGTTTGGGTAGTCGGGTGAAGATGTCTTTCCAAGGTGTCCAGATTGATAATCCAAGAGCGAACGACCGTGCGATAGAGAAAGACGTATTCCAGATGATCCACCACAAGAAAGTATCCAGGAAGTAGAGGACGAGGTCCATGAGGTACATGATGGTGAGGGTGAAGGCGGCCTGGTACCGACAAAGCGAGTTACCGAAGTACTTGTCGTTACACGCCTGTATCCGCATGTGCGCCATGACTTGGATGGGGTTACGGAAACCTTGCGTTAGGAAGAAGTACGACTCGACGAACTTGCATCCGAACACTAATGTCCACAGGAGCAGTGAAGCTACGCGGGCGGATGGTTTGAGCGACGGATAGCTGGCGGTGAACGTCTGGTTGGCGAGGTATTTCCGTGACTTTCCAGCGACTCGATCGCCGAACATACGACCAGAGGGGAGGATAGCAAAAAGGAGGGTGGCGACGACGGAGATGAAGAATTGTACAATGCCGAGGATGAGTGCCAGAGACCCGCCTGGCGAGTTCGTCTCCGCAATGGCGATGTAGAACGTAGGACCAGCCGTGAGGCCGAGCGTGACCAGGAGGAAGAGTAACCGACGGGTAAGGTGTGAGGTGTTATTCCATGTCGTGGGGATGTATGAGAACTCGGCCAATGTTGCGCAGATCATGATACCAGTTGCAACAGCACCACCCAACGCGGTGGCTGACCAACGTAAGGCTGTCGAGTTGATTCTGTTATAGACCGCCGGGGAGTTATACGACGTGTAGAACCAGTACATGGCCACGTGAATGACCCAGATACGGTTGAAGTTGACGAGAAGGTGACCGAAGGAACGTTTCTCATAGTATGTCTTGAAGAACGCGCGATTCCAGTCAACGCGGTCGAGCTTCATAAACCGTGCTGAAGGCGGAAGGTCCACCAGTCGTGTCTGCAACCGAATGGTGTCAGCAGCGACCAAGGAGACTGTATAGGAGACATACCTTATCCGCAAGAACAATCCGCGCAATGCCCTCTGGATACCAGAACAACTGATTCACATCATCGTAACCAATGATGCTGTCATGATCCTTCTCTTTCCTCACGAACTTCCCGTCAACCACCTCATAGCCCTGATCTCGAATGAAGCGGTACAGGGGCTTGACCACCGCCCGTAGGTAAAGACCCTCGGGGACTGGGTCAACGCGGCTCTGACACTCCGGCGACCGGTAGTAGTCGTCCGCACATTTGAATATGAAGCACAGAACAGACACTCTGGAACGAACCGGACCTGGGCGGCCTCTCCCCAGAGCAGCAGATAGAGCGCAATTTGACGCATCCGGTCATACTGGCTCATGTTGTTCATCGCCTGTCGCCAGCGGTCCAATGCTGAGGCGAGAGACTTCTCGTGCGCGTTCTTCGGTCTCCGCCCTTTTACCTTACCGACTTGAGGCGCTGGAACCCGGGGTTCTGTGTATGGCCGACCGCATCGTCGAGATCGAGTTGAGCAGCGAAGTACCACTTGCGATAGTTAGCATGTTGGCCACCGATGTAGTCCGCGTGGAGAGTGAGAAGAGCTTGATTCGGCGACATGCGCGAGGCACGACTGTCCAGGAGTTGCATTACGAAGTCGAACTAGATTTCATAGAATGAGCGATTTCACACGGCATGATGGGGGGCACGACGCACCATATTCCGCATGTTTTCTCTCTGAAAGCCAAACTTCTGTGTCAAATCCAGGAAGATATCTTCAATCTCTTCTTTGGATAAGGGTATTTGACGCTCCGAGCTCCACGCTGGGTACGCCTCGCGTGCGCCTGCAGGACCGGCCTCGATGAACGTGGGTGTTGACGATTCTGAGATGCCCATCCGAGGCGCACCCAGCGACTCTGCAGACGGCGCGAACTTGCTGCCGTAGACATCGACCTCCGAGTCTGTGTCGGGCTGAGCAGCTACGAAAAAGATGTGAAGGGAGTGGAGTATAAAGCGCCGTAGTGGAAGGACGTACCACCATACGAATCGTAGCCTCCGCCGTTATCATAGTATCCATCGTCGTTGTAGCCATGGTTGCTGCCGTCCGACGCGTAAGTATCCCGACGACGTGGGTAGTCCTGGTGGTCCGACTCGTTATCGTAGTAGACGTGTTCGCCCTGAGAGCTGGAGAAGGGGTCGTGGGGGTCGGAGGAAGAAGGGGAGGAGGAGGGATACATGCCTTCCTGACTGCGGGGGTCAGGTCGGCCGGCCATGGTGCAGAGGCGAGACGGTCGTCGTCTCTGGGGTCGTCGTCGTCGCCGAGGTCGTCGTTGAGAGGAGAACAAGAATGACGCCTCGGCTAGCCGCCATGGGAGCGGCTTTTCCAGCTCCGCCTGGCGGGGCGCCCGCCATTGACTTCAAGCGGAGCCTGAATCGAACGATGCCATACCACCCCGTCACCGCTCGAGGTCATCTTTGATGGGAGACACTGCCAACGACTGCGCTTCGAGCAGCACCATTCATTTTCGGAAACTCTCATGCATCTTTCATCCTGGACATACTTTGACTGGAACTTGCTTTCAACGGAGTGATCATAAAGGCTAGTCGGAATACGAATCTTCGCTGTTCAAAAATGCAACCCTCCCAAGGCGTTCTGTGCCCGCGTGCACTCACGCTGGACCCATACCGCCATCTTTCTGCTGACAGTGCTGTTTCGTCGGGCTATCCTCCTCCTGATCATCTTGGCACTCCATTACGAACTCTTTGACACGCTATCGAGCCTTCTGTCATTTCAGCGGACACTTTCGTGGACTTATCCAAGTTAGTCTTGCTCTCGTCTTGTCCAGCGAACTCGCGAAGGCTCTCATTTTGGGACGCGTGTATCTGCACGCGTTGTCTGTACAAGATTAGCCCGGACTTCTCCAACGCGTGTTCTGCTCATCTGTCCGTGGATGAGATCGATGAGACTTGACCGTGACTTGGGTTTGAAGTTATCAGCGTTGCTGGCGCAGGAAGATGCCATTTGCAGGTCTGCAGGATAGTGTACTGTATGTACGCTAGAGGAGGCTTAGGATGATGCGTACGTTCGAAATACCAAAGTTGAAGGATCATATGCATGACATCATCCGCATAGACTGAGTGGCGACCTGATGAAGGGCGTTGCTCGGTACGCATTTCCCTCCTGGATGCTCTGAAGCTCTCTGTCGACAAGCACTGCGATCTTGACCAGACGATGTGGCTTTCGTGCTTCCAGTACCATACATCTGTTCATCCCCGCCACGTTGAACTACCACAAAGATGAACTTCGAGCTCGGACATCGCTCGATCTGATGGACACTGTCCGAGCACGTTTCTACTCTAGAGTCCATTTCCGCGAGTCACTGAAACTGGACGCATACGAAGTGAGGGATCCCCTTCACACCGTGTTGGGTCGGATTCAGCTCTCTTGAAGTTGAATGAAGCCCATGGGCCAATGTAGTATTCCAAGCTTTCTCGTCTCTCGGCAACTTGAACTCGCACCAGGCGTTGAGAAAACCCACCTCTACAAGACCGATCATGCGGCTGACTGCTGAATCGTCACAACGTGGCAGCAACAGCCCTCTGACCAACAAGATACGTTCAATCTCGCATTACGCGAGGTGATATTTGAGACAACAAAGGGTCTAATAACAATTATGAGGCTGTATTATATCAAATGTCGGTTTTTGGGGAATGAGAGTCCAACAGGGTACACAGTAAACAGCTCTGATGACAACGACGACACGATCCATCCATCCATCCATCCATCCACTACCAAGCGTTCTCCGAAAGAGGGAAAAATTACGAAGAAGTGACGTTGTTGTTAGCGAACGAGTCGAAGGGGAACTCGAACATCGCCAAACCGGTCAACAAGTTCGCGTCGGCGGTCGCAGCGGCGGTGTTGTTGGAGACAACGGCGGCATAGATCGTGCCCTGGAGACCCTGAGGGACAGTCGCGGTGAACGTGCCGTTACCGCCGGACTGGATGGGCGCGAACACGGGGGACTGGCCGCGGAGGAAGGCGAGGAAGAGCGACGAGGAGTCAGCGTTGGCGGGCTGGGTGAAGTTGAGGGTGACGGTGGCGCCGTGGGTGGGTGCTGCGGGGTTGACGGTGAGAGCAGTGAGGTTGGTGACGGGAAGAGGAGGGTTCGACGCCGGGCAAGAGACGAGGAATTGCGCTAAGAAGAGAAGGGGAATTAATATATGAGAAGCCCAGTGAAGTATGATATGTAGACTTACAAGCAATGGAGAAGACACCGTTAAAGCCCAGGGGAGTCTCGAAAGGTCCATCCCAAGCGGGTCCCTTCAATACTGCAGAGCCAACCCACGCGGCCTGACGAGCCTCAACAGTCAAGATGGTAGCGGCGGTCGTAAGCGTGTTCTTGTCGGTGAGGACGGCGGCGGCACCCATGTACGCAGACTGTCCGGTGGTCTCCAATGCCATGGAGACGGCAGTGAAAGTCTTAACGTCGGTCAAGGGGCTAAATAGGAGTGAAAATAGGAGATTCATAACGATGAACGTATGATGGAATCAATTTGGGGACGTACAAGTTGTACTCGCAAGCCGAGACAGCATCTGCGCCCAATGCGGCGCGAAGGAAGTCGACGTGGGTGGCCTCGTGCTCGGCGATCTGCTCGAAGCGGTTGCGCACCCAGAAGGGGTAGCCAGCCGCCTCGAAGGCAGCCTGGTCGAACTTCTGGAGACCCTGGGTATAGAAGGCGTTCTCGAGCAACTCCAAAGTCATAGCGAACTGAAGGACCTGGGTGTCTGGGGGAACTCGAGTTAGTGATGTAGGCAATGCCATACTGACGAGGAGGCTTACCGTTGACACTGGCAGCGGGGGTGGTGCCATTGCTCTGACGCTTGACGAGGCTAGGAGCACCGAGGACGACGGAAGCACCGGTGAGGGCAGCGAGGAGGGTGGAGAACAACATGTTGAAGAAGGACGAAAAGGTGAGGGGATTCCGGGGGACGACCGTGGAGGAGCTCTTCAAGGATGAGAGCAAAGGAAGAGGGCAAAGAGTCGAAGAAGACGATGAAGAGGCTAACATCCTTTGGAGGCTGACCTTTATACGCGCCCATGATCGGGAAGGAGGAGAGTGGCGGAAGCAAATAGCTGTGATTACCGTTCGATCCCTCGCCCGAAGCAACCGATCAGCTTCCGTTCATCTAAGAGGCTTCTCGCCAGCCAGTCTCGAATCTACATTGACCCAATCCTCCACTTCCGCTGTGCGGCTCTTGCACAAGGCTGTGATAGCCAGTCATTGGCCTTGACTAGCCCTCGGACTTGTTTCGATCTGAAAAACTAGCCCTCTCGAGAGGGTACATGAAATGGAGGCCCGCAGGGCACGGGAGGCTCTGCAGCGTGAGAGGTGAAACGGGACTGGTGCAGTGACGTCTTCTGCCTGTTTCACCGCGGTGGGCCTCCAGCTGTCAGGTCCGTTCGTGTCTCATGCACCCAAAAATCTTGTCAGAGCGGGCGAATGGGTCGTCCAGACAAGTTCAGGCGGAAGCTAATGCCAAGACAAACACCCGCCTGTCCGATGCACGCAGGGCTTACGCGGCCTGCAAAAGAGCGGTCAGACCGACTTTTCGGACATGTGTTCAATGGGGCATACCTATTCTCAGAACCCGTTCCTAGCAGACGGTCAAGTGGTCGACGCTACGACTTGCATGAGCAAACCGATGAGGCTAGCAGGCTGCAGCCCGCTCCAACAACGGGGTGCTGACGTCGATACGGCGGTGATGCGAGACGCCACAGTGAATATTCCAACTGCGCAACTTCTTGATGCCAATTACCCAGTGACAGCGAAACTGGAGCGGGACGGAAATAGCGACTGGAGCGACGGTACGAGCGAGCACGACTGAGAGGCAGCGTAGAATGAAGCGGAAGACCTGCTCGTTGGCGGCCGCTTGTCCGAGATGCCCGAGCTGCAAAGGCGGTCCGGTCCGGCGCTTCCCGACTGCGCTGCTGGCATTTCCAGTCTTCCGCACAATTGAACGCAGTTTGGATCCGCGAAAGAAGCTAACGGATGTCTCGTGCAAGGACCCTTCAAGATAATTGAAATGGAACGTTCGTTGAGCCTGGGCAAGGAACAGAAGGAAACAGAGGAACAAAGTGACAGTGCCGCTCCGACGTCCAACATCCAGGCCCATCTTTGCGCCCAAGACCCAAATCTCCAGTGGTCGTTGAACGATCGAAGAGAGAACCACCGACGTCGCAAGAATCGTCCGAGCACTGAGCAAGGTAGTAGGCAGATACGATGGAGCCATTCTCTTTAGACAGAACTCTGGGTAACGTGAAACTTTCGGGTTGCGATGTCGGCATTCAATAACTAGAGGCGCAGTTCGGCAACCACACTTCAATTAGTTCCCGTGGTGGCTTCGGTCTTGGTGGAGCACTATGTACATGGTCACAATTGAATTTGCATCTGTGTGCCACTGGCGGAGACGTCGGGGCAGAGTCGTGCCTGCGAGATCGAGTCGTTTGTGACCATGGTTCGATATTCGTGCCAATGCCAAGCTCAATGGAACGAAGCATCGTCCAAATCGCGTCTAGTGACTCGTCCTTGGGAATGACTCGTCAGCCATGACGAACAAAAAGCAAATGTGGGATTTGAAGCACCACGTCACGACGACCGGCGCAAGTGATGCTATGCAAGCGAGGGTCAAAGCGACAAGTCAGCGGTCGGGGATCGTGGAGATGCAAAAACGTTGTAGCTACCGCAGTCAAACTTTGCTCGAGAGCGATACAATGTGAGGTCACGGCACTGCTAAAGTCGTTCCACGGTGTGATACTGAGAGGCTGGAGATCAGACGAAGGCAGCAAGAACGTAGAGTCTGAGTTGAGTCTGAGCAAGGAAGTTTTCCACAGTCTACACGGTCATGCTTTTTGCACGTGCCGTGGGGTGAGGGCGTCTAAGTAATGCACACGGCAAGAAAAAAGATGTGAAAGTGTGAGTATATTCATTAAAAAAACGTCTCCTCAGTCTCGAAGTTGTTCGTACATATCGAACATACGATCGACAGTCGACTAAGTACGTGGGTGTGCGATGCAGGTAAAAAGACATCCATCTAGGATATCGCAAATGGGTGTGAGGGTAAGGAGCTTAGTCCAGCTCGTTCAAGCTAGTACACAACACCGAGTCAGTGCCACGAACTCGACGGCGAGAGAAAGCAGAAAGAACACGTACCTGAGCTCTCGCTTGTGGTGAGGTTTGGGGTGTACATGAGACGCGCTTTTGATCGCAGATACCGCCGCACCCTCCCCTGGGACGAGGTTCAAGATGTGTCCAGCGAGCCCGCGGGTCAACAGCTCCTCGACCTCCCGCTTGTGGTGAGGTTTGGGGTGTACGTGAGAGGCGCTCTTGACCGCGCTCGAGGCAACGTGGCCTTCTCCTGGGATGAAGTTCATAATGTGCCCAGCGAGCCCACGAGCTAAGAGCTCCTCAATCTCCCGCCTGGGGTGGGGCTTGATCTTGGTCGAACCAGCGTGGCCCGTGCTCGGGGCGGGCCTGTGAACAGGATAGACGGGTCCACGAGCCAGGAGCTCTTCAAACTCTCGCTTGTGGGTGTGAGGTTTGGGGTGTCCATGAGACGCGGTTTTGACCGCAGATGCCGCCGCACCCTCCCCTGGGATGAGGTTCAAGATGTGTCCAGCGAGCCCACGAGCCAAGAGCTCCTCGACCTCCCGCCTGGGGTGGGGCTTGATCTTGGTCGAACCAGCGTGGCCCGTGCTCGGGGTGGGCCTATGAACAGGATAGACAGGTCCACGAGCCAGGAGCTCTTCAAACTCCCGCTTGCTCTTGTCGCTCCCTCCACCGAAGAGAGAGCTGATGCCCGAGACGACGGAGGGGATGGCTTTGGCGACGGTGCCCCAGATGGAGGCGCCAGATTCGTCTGCCTCGGAGACGGCGCGAGCGATGAGGGCGGCGAGCTCGCGTCTCTGTTGTTGTTGCGAGTCGGAAGAGGGGGAGGTTGGCGCGGTGGGATCGTTGGAGTTGGAAAGATGAGATTGAGCAAGGACCTGCAGCTCGTGGAGGATGACAGGCAGGATGTTGGTGATCTGCTGAAGGATGGCTTCCTCGGGGGTGGTAGGGGTTCCATTAGCCGCAGGAGGTGTAGCAGGAGCGGAAGGAGGTGTAGCAGGGTCTGTAGCGGGTGTGGTGTTTGCGGCGGTCGCGTCATCTCGAGCAACCGCGAGGTCAGATCTCGCACTAAAAGTACGACCATAAGTCAGCTCATTGCATGAGATGATACGGCACGACGGGACTTACGAGAGCGGGCCAGTAGGGCTAGGTACAGGAAAAGGAATAAGTCAGTACGAGTTCGCCACGGTGGGTGGCGAGTGCGGAGGACTTACTAGGAGAGAGGTAGGGACAGGACATGGCCGGAGAGAGCGAGTGCAACGGTGAAGACGGCAGGGGTCAACATGATGCTGACAATCTTAACAATAAAGATAAGGATAATGATAGAGTCTGTGCGGTATGGAAAGGATGATGAGACGGAGAGTGGAGAGTCTTCAAGAGTCGTAAGAGGTCGTGAACGAAAGAAACAGACAGACTATTGAAGAGCAACGTCAGCGACCAATCCGTGAACGATGTGAACATAGAAGAGTGAAGACTGACCAACCAGTGCCGGAATGTAAGAGAACGAGAGAGAAGAGTATGAGAGAGTGAAGCTGAGGAGCTGGAGAAACGGTAGAGGTGCGCACCATACATTATATACCATCCGCCCTCTCCCTCTTTCGTCTTCCGGCATGTACTCCAACGACGGACGGAGGAGCGCCAAGTGCTCGACTAGGTGCGTGGTCAGCATTGCGACAATGCAACACTTGCACCGCCCGGGGTCTCATCAAGGGCGACGGCGGTGATGATCAGGAGCGAGGTTGCGCTGGAGTGGTGCCCAGCGACATTCCGTGTTAACCTTGGTTCTGTCGCGTCCTGCGCATATCGGAAAACAACGAGGTGAGCAAGTTAAGCCCGACTGTCGTCAATCGGGCGCGTACCTTCAATGTTCATTCTCAACTCTCCAATTCATTTGACTTCCCAATGAACGACCAGCTCTACATTGAGGTTCGGGGAAACACAGAAGGATGGTGTATGCGGTATAGTACCGATGATCTATGCATTGATGTTCTGGAGACGCCGAAGGAGCAATGCATAGTCATACGCATGCATTGTTGTGTTGATTCAACATTGATCTGGCGATTTGCAAGCATACCGACGTTACTATCGACTGCAATATCTACAAGGCTTCCATCAACAGGAACATCAATACACGTCCTGAGTCCTGCTGGAGAGAAACGGGCTGTACAACGTACCTGGAGATCGTGGTTCATGTTCGGTGTATCGTTCCAGGGGCGACGTTCTCGGCCCTATCGTGACTGAATTTTCGCTTTTGAGTGAAACAACCACCTTGATACTTTCTAACATGTCGTCGAGGTAGAGCGACATCGCTGTAGATCTGGGTGCAAAACAGTGCGCGTAGAATAAGCACCCCACGTAGAGTAACTCCGTGCATCGAAAAGACATCAACGTACCTGATACTTTGATACGCATCATCGCAGCAATGTGGCAACAATGCATGCGCACATCTTGATGTGAGACAGCCAAGCTCCTCTCGTTCCTCGCGCATGTATGCAGCGCTTGATCGCGAGTAGCGCATACAACACACAGACGCGTCACGCGTTGCCGTTCTCTCAAGTTTTGAGTTTGAATGGCTGGATAGCTCCCTAGCCTATTGCAATTGTGCGAGGCAATTCATGATCAGCGGGACGCCGTGTTGGAGGACTGGACTTGAGAAGAATTCCTCCAGGAGCCTCGAGGATTGGAACTGAGGGGGTGAGGCGGAGTACTATGCGGAGGAAAGTCGAGCAATATCGTAAAACCCAAGCAATGTTGACTACGCGTACATTGCCAAGGTACCAGGGGATCTTAGCTGATGGATGATACGAGCCGGTGAGACGGATCGTATCACGCAGGTACGGTATGAACACGACGCACCAAAGTTTGACAGTGGTACAGCCATCCATCCTTTACTCAGCTTCCACTAGCCCACGTATGGCTCATCTGCTGAATTGTTGCTCCAGCTCGTCAACGATTGTCGATGCCAGAAACAGCACATTGCATGAATGGACCCGGAAATGCGCGTATCTGGCCGCACGATTTTCGGGCGCTTGGCGTTCGCCCACGTCGCTGAATCTCTGTCGTCACTGTCATCCCAACTTGTCCTCGCCAAGTACTGAGAGGCTGGAGATCAGACGAGGGCAGCAAGAACGGAGAGTCTAAGCAAGAAAGTTTTGCAGAGTCTAAATCACGGTCATGCCTTTTGCACGTGCCGTGGGGTGAGGGCGTCTATTGACGCGAGCGAGTTCGCTCTTTTGGGCCCACGCACTCTTTCGTTCCTGTTGGCCAACTTCGACACGTATCGCAAAACTTTGGCGATACAAGTGTTGTCTACCGTCTTGCTTCATCCGTCGCTTCTTGTTACAACGTTCTCAGTTATCCAAGTCATGATTCTATCCCAGCACAACAGCGACAACGACTCGGAGCCACTCGCCGCCCCTCGTATCGTCGACTCGGCGAGTGCACTCGCCATTGCACCCAGCTCTCGACACGTCGCGGAGTTTGTCAATTCTCGGAAGAGGCGCATCGTGGAGGACACATCCCTCAAGGTGGTTCGTCGCAAGCTGAATGCAGGTGAAGCAAAGAAGGGATACCTCAAGCATATCACCGATGTCATTTGTTCCTTCACCTCCGAAGCGTCCGACGAAAGCATCGCTCAGTTCGGAGCTTCGTTCTTGGACTGTGTTTCCCAGCCCCTTCAACGTTGCTTTTGTGTCCGTAGTAGGCCGGAATACCTCCCCCTTGAGTGTATACGTGGACCGCCGGATCTCCAACAAATTTTGATCCACGTTATCACTGGTACTACGTCTCAAGCAGTTTAATTGGATTGCTTCGCAGTTCTGACTGAACGCATTCTCTGCTAGGTCACCACTGGGTCTGGGAGATTTCGCATATCTTGCATCGGAAGATCAGCTACGGGAATGTCATGTTTTACCTCGAGGATTGCGGCGAAGGCAAGCGGGCAGTCGGCGTGCTGACAGACTGGGATCTCGCTGAAGAGCACGAAGAGGGTCATGAGGAGAGGGAGCGTATTCCGACCGCTGAAGTCGTTCAGCTGGCTGATGCTACCCCGGATGCGGCAGATGATCCAGCAGAGGAGAAGGAGAGGGAAAACGTCGCACTCGAGGATACGGCGCATCAGAGTCAAAAGGTACAGTACAGCACAGGATCTGGAACATTCATGGCGTGGGACCTCCTCCAGCGCACCGACGTCCCAACTCACGAATACCGCCATGACCTGGAGCCGTTCTTCTGGATCTTTGCGTGGTTCTGCTTCGTCTTCAACCCCGACAAACCCTCTGAACTTGGGCAGATTGCAGAGTGGCAACAGCCCAACCTTGTCGACGTCGGGACCGCGAAAGGCTTGTTCCTGACAGAAGACGACATCTACCACGAGATTCTGGGTCAAACGCATCCAACATACAAAGTCTTCTTGAAAGAGATCTGCCTCCTGCGAGATCTGGTTCAGGAAGCCATGATCGCGTCTCGAAACGAGGCGCAGCATGTGAAGAACTATCGCACTCATTACCTCAATCACGGGGGGTTTGATCCTGCCTTTCGCCAGCGCAGATTGGACAAGGATATCAAGGCGTGTAATGCGGCGCAGATCAAGGTTCGCAATATCGTTACTTTCCAGTCCGTCATGGAGATCTTTCAGAACCCCGTCGCATCTCCGTTTTGAGCTGTGAGTAGTGTAGATGTGCTGTGTCGCAATATAAAGGATTTTCGCTACTCCTGCTCCATGTACATTTATCTCGTCCGCCAGTCGTGAATACTATGTAATCTACGTCTCGTCTTCGTAGGCGACTTTAACAGGCAGCAGCTCAAGATTGTAAATGTGCTCTTCTACGTCGACCAGGCGCCCCGAGCGGTCAAATTTCAAGAGGCATTCCTCGATAACAAATCCGCAATACTGTCGGACAGTCAACGACGCACACAGGGAAGATAGAATATCCTCATAAGGGCCACATCCCAGCTCCTTCATGTGACTATACGCAAATACTGCCAAGCGATGTAGATGCCAGTTTGAGCACGACGACTCCTGAGCACCGGAATCCGAGAGCAACAACACCGTATAGCTGAATTGAGATCCGAAGAAGGTCATTCAACGTGAGCAGCATACAGATGCTGTTCAAGACCTACCTTAGGTGAAAATGGGACAAACAACTTTGGCGTTGTCGATGATCCAGGTGAGGGAAGCGGAACGGGCTACTTGACGGTGCGGAGACGCCCTTCCGAATAAGGCAAAGACTTGCGATTCTAACAAGTGCAAACAAAGAGGTCTAGACCTGTGGTCTCTGACAGTACTGTCCAAACCGTAAAGCGTACACAACCCTACACAACCTCCCTCGTCGCTTGTGCTCCAGGTTGGTGTTAGAATCTTGGAGCACTCTCTGCGAAAAGAAAACTGAAAGTCAGCTGGGAACCAAGACATGTGGGAATGCGACATCGGAAAGCCAATTCAATATTAGGCTGACGATGAAAGAGATTCTCGAGCACAATACGAGCTTGCCAGGAAGAAAGGCCCAGTGTACTATACTAGGTGCGAGGCACAGCAGACAGCAGACCTGCCGTGGTTTTGCGTACACGCCTGAACATTGGATGACAGGACCTGCAACGCGTGAGGAGATCATCTGAGCAACCATCACGTCGAAGGTTGCACCGATACCCACTGGCCTGAGTGGTCACATGGAATAGAGCCACGGGTGGGTTCGCGTTACGTTGCGATATCCCTTGAGGATGTGAACTTTGATATGAACAAACGGTGAGTTTCTGATCAAACGACACCGAGGCGTACCAGTATGGCAGTATTCAGAGGGCCAATGATACAGTTCTGCCAAACCTGATATCGCGTGTAAACTTTTAGCGCGACGTTCTAGTGCTAGAGTGGCAAGAGAGGCCTCAGTAACATCAACGCCTCGGCGATCTTGGAGTGCATTGGAGAGAGTATCGAGCGATGTGTCCATTGGCATGCAAAGAGCGGAACGGACAGAAAGAGCGAGCTGGAACATGGACTCCGGCTGCACGCTTTGCCACTGCCGGGCATCCTGCTGAGAAAGCCAGACGCCACACCGAGCCGCCGGGAGCGCTCGCCCGGGTAGGCAAGTCCGGCGGCGAGTGCCCCTGGAGATGCCGGCGGCTGGAGGGCTGTGATTGGCTCGGTCGGTGATGAAGGGCGCCTATGAGATATTGACCGGGAGGGGAGGTTGGACGGGCAATTTTGAATTAGTAGGACTGACAACAGTCAGAATGTTCCTCGCCGCGGTCGTCACCCGTCTTCCTCTCCTTCCCTCTTCATCGCTGCCACCGACGACGACGACAGCGACCGCCTCCCGACACATCCCCGACGCGCATCGGCCGACACACCCCGGACGGCATGCCCCAGGTCGCGCGCTCCAACTCCAAGCACGTCGACGAGAAGGATGTCTCTACCAAAGCTCAGGAGCAGGAGTTCAAACGCGCCCGTGGCGCCATCTCATGTGCTGAATGCCGCAGACTCAAGCTCAAATGCGACAAGACTGTCCCGTGCTCGTCCTGCAAGAGGCGCGGTTGCGCCTCGATCTGCCCGAATGGCAGCTTGACGACAGGGCAAGGGACACGGTGAGTTCATTCTTCGTGCTTAGGTGGTCGAGAGAATACGAGATCTTGCAGCTTTGGAGAGGTTGGGAGGCCTTTCACACTGCCGAGATAGCCCAAGACATCCCAGCAGAGTTGCTCTTTGTCGTCGGCCTCAATGCCCCCGTTCATGACAATGAGCACGATGTACTGACATATCTCTCGTTCAGGTTCATCCTCGCTGATACCGACCGCCTACACCAGAAGATAACAGCCATGAGCGATCGAATACGACAGCTGGAAGACTCTCTGGCTATTTTGCAATCAAGTGTTTCTCGAGAACAACATCCCCTCCTCAGTCGCGAGTACCTCGACATCAAGTCAGGACTCACATTGCACTCCGCTTCCAACATTAAGCCATCCGAACTGAGCAACGAGGAGGCGCCCGATGAAGAGACTTCATACGCTGATGCATTCGGGACGTTGGCCGTACGAGATGATGGTGCTGCGACATTCTATGGTTCGTCTGCGGGTACCGAGGTACGTACCATCTCACAGTCTCACGGCTGTCTTGAGCTCACATGCGCACTCCATGCACAGAGTTTACTTTTGGTGAGTATCCTGCACGTATGTCCAGATCAAGATGATGAACTGTTCTGCAGAACGAGAAGCCCGGTTCGAACGAATCATCTCATGTGCCCACCTCCGCGGACCCCCTACCGCCTGATATCCAGCGACTCACGGCGTCGTTCCCCTCTCAGCCGTCGGCTCTTGGGGACACGGGCGACATCACAAGCCTCATGAAGCCTTACCTCCCTCCATGGCCTCGCGCTGCACATCTCTGCGACCTCTATCTCGAACAGTCGCAATGGTTTTTCGGGCCTATCACTCGACGGCAGCTCGTCGAAGAGGTCCTCCCCTTGTTCTACCCCGAAGCTTCTGCTGCTTCTGGATCTTCTTCAGCGTCGCCGCCTACCATTTCCGATCCGGATCCTTCGATTTCACCGCTTAGCAGCTCAGTAGCTGCTTTTGACCTGCCTAAAGCAACGACAAATGGGTCGCAGAAGGCATATACTGCTCACGACCTTGGGCTTATTTTCGTTGTCTTTTGCTTTGGTGCTCTCACAGATCCTATCCTCCCACCAGCACCGTACAATGTGGAGGCAGAGCAGTACTTCCAGCTGACCCGCGCGGCCATGAACGTGGAGCCAGTCATCGACCGACCTCCGAGCGTGGTGACGGTTCAGACGTTGAGTTTGATGGCAATTTACCAGGTGAGGCTTGGTGCTGTCGAGTCTTGCGAGGGATGCTAGCGTTGCCGTTCCAGGGCCTTGTGGCAGACGAGAACAGTATCGAAAGTACTTGGGCTCTCATGGGTCTCAGTACACGATTGGCGCAGAGTGTGAGTGGATGTGTTTGTACGTCCGTGCGACCGATTATTGACTTTTCGCGTTACTCCAGGTCGGTCTTCGTACGTACTCCCTGCAATCTTTGAAGCCCTGGATTACAATCTGACCATTCGCCCTAGATCGTGATTGCGCCCGGTGGAAGCTGTCACCGCAGGAAGTGCAGAAACGGCGTGCGCTGTTCTGGGAGCTGTTCATCACCGACTGTTGGCAAGTAAGTTGTAGTTTCCAGCGTGGTCTTCGAGCTATTCTGATTGTTCGACTGTATTGCAATAGAGTCTCGCTACCGGGCGGTTATCTGGGTTTTCGCTTCCGTTCGTCGACACGGAGCTTCCCGGTGACCCAGATCAACTACTTGCGGAAGATGGCACGCCTTTGCCCAGCTGTATGTACATCCACGCTCCGATTTTTCTTTCCGTGTTTGACTTGTTCTCTTCGCGCAGTCCCGTTATGGAAAGCGAAGTTCGGAAAGGAGATTGTGTCGCAGGTCGTGGACTGCACGTTGACTGTAAAGCCGCCGCGGTACTTCGCCATCTTGGATCTGGACCGCAAGATTCGGGACTTTGAGCTGCCTAAGTTCACGCAAGAACCACTTCCGGAGAATGGGGGGCTGAACATGGTCATGTCGCATTACATGCCGAAGAACTATCGCGCCTTCAGTATGTCTACATCACCACGTCGTCCCTTCCTTGTTTTTCTCACCTTTGCGCGTAGTCATGTTGTACGTGCATCGAGGGTACTTTGCTATGGCGCTGAAGGACTCTCCAACGGACCCACTCCGATCACAATACGCGCCCTCATTCTTAGCCGGATACCGAAGCGCATGCAGTCTTCTGACCGAGATGCGCGACCAGTTCACGAAGTTCCCTGTGCAAATTGCTCGATTTTGGGTGATCTGGACGCACGGTTTCTCGGCGGTCGTCATGCTTGCCAGTGTGGTCACTCATGGTGCTACGACGAAGACATCTCAGGCTGCGTTGGCGGAGTTGAGGTTGGCGAAGGAGTTGTTTGAGAGTGCGGCAGGTTATGGTGGTAGAGCTGTTAAGTTCCTGGTATGTAGTATACCAGATGACTTGATAGACGGTTTACTGACATGCGCTATTCGATAGCCTGCGGTACGACGGCTTTATGATAAGGCATCCACTGTTTTCTCTACAGGCTTCAAGCGGAAGGACATCTTCTCTCCGCGAGATCCCAAAGAAGAAGATCAAGATGAACTGTCAATCTTTACTGGTCGAACGCGTACCGTTGCCACCAAATCAGTCGCCAAGCCACTCAATACGAAGCGTTCGGTCTCCCGTATGCGCAAGACTTCATCTCACGCTTCCTCCGCCGCGTCAGTTCCGTCACCACCCGATTCCACTGGTACAAGGTCGTCAGAGTCGCCTCAAACCACGGCTGCGGAATCGCCTCCAGCAGAGGGTGGCTCACCGGCCTCCGCTCCCGCCTACGCGCGCAGTCTGGAGTCCTACGGATCGCAAGTGCATCCGATGTTGGTGGACCAGCTGAAGTCGTTCGAGGGGCAGTTGGATGACCAGATCAGCACGGCGGAGCAGCATTACACTGGGATGGTCGCTGCTTCAAGCTCTCAATCGGCGTCGTCGTTGCCACAAGCAGCCTTGCCCTCAGGTCCTGGCGTACCCCCCGCTTCAGCGTATCTGACGCCACCAGAGCAAGCGCCTTATTCTGCGACAGGCTTCCAGCAGCCAGCCCACTCTGAGATGTCGCACGCGAGTCCCTCGACGTATGCGCCGAGCTCGGTAGCGCAGTGGGGTGTCTGGGAACAACCTAGTGGGGATGATAGTCAGGCATCGTCGTCGATGCCTCCGCCGGCTGCACCCTCTGGAGTGAGTGGACACGTGTTTCCTCATCATCAGCAGCAGCAGCAACACTACGAGCATACGCCCTCTCTACATCGGTCGCAATCCCAGTCTTCCTTGCATCGCTCGCAGTCACATTCGTCACTGCACGAAATGCAGCAATCGGCAATGGTGACTCCGGATCGACACCAACCCAACGCGCTTCCTCTTATCTTCGGGGTCCACAACGGTGCTCGGGACCCTAACGAGGTCGCCGGAGGTGGTGCCGAGATGTCCTATGCACAAACCTATGCTCCTCACACGCCTGTCGATAACCCGTCGTTTGTGTATCCTACTCAACCCCAAATGATGCAAGAGTCCCAGCTGTGGAATGTCCCGCAGCCAATGGTCCAGGATACCTACTCGTACGGTCAACCTATGCAGTTCGGCCATCCTTCCGTTGCCCAACATTCACCGCCCAGTCAGGTACCCCAGTCAGCTACGCAACCTCAAGCGTACTTGGTACATCCTACTCATCTACCTCGCTCGGAACCTCCACAATATCACGCACATCCGTATGATCCTGCTCACCAGCTTCAACCTCTCCCTCAAATCCATTACCCGACGCCCTCCCAATCGCCGCAGCAGATGCGACCCCCCGCTCACCAACCTCCGCCTCAACCGAGGATGAGTGCCGCGCCGCCGCCGCACCCTGGGGGAGGGATGATGCCGCCGGGAAGCGGGGTGTTCAGCTTGGCGGAGACGTGGACGTCGTTCATGCAGCAGGAGTTGCCTGTGCCTGGAGCGGACATGCACCAGCACCAGCAGCATTCGCGGCGTGGGTCTCAGCACCGCTCCCATCAGCGGTGAATGTGGTCCTCCAGTACTTTCTTGTGTATATTTTTCCTCTGTTCTCTGTGTCTTGTGTTTGGCTGCATGGATCGTCCCTCCATTTCTTGTTGTCGCATTTCTGTTTGCGCTGTCATTATGTCCTCTAACTTCACTGTCTAGCATATCGTTGCCTTCGTCCTCTTTCCCCTTCTTATCATTCTTTGTCGCTGCTCCTCGTACCTCCGCATCCACTCACTTACTTGTCATGCAACCATCCATCATCGCAACAATCTGTATATCTGTAACTAATTTTCGCATATACGTAGAGTATTTGTATAGTAGTCAACTAGCCACTAGTCATCCTTGGAATTATAGCTGTCGGTTCGGCGACATGGCTTCTACCATTTTACCATGTAATCGCGTCGGAGAGACTCCGAGAGAGCGCGACGCAAGCGTCATCGGACAGCATCGGCTTCACTCAGCCGGTGTTCGGAATCCGGTCTCCGTGTCTCTTTGGATCAACCCACCACCCCAGCCACCACCTCACCAACTTCCAATTACCAGCGACATCGTGACCAGATATCTTTGGCTGCTCCCAGATTGCAAAATACGTTGTTCCTGAACATCGCCGACAAAGCTCCGCGTACGAGGAAGATATAAAATGCGCAAGACTCGGAGGATGTCGTCTTCAAACCTACTCCAGCCCTCTGATAGCTTGACGAAGCTACGATGTCCGTCAAAACCACTTGGCTCATCACTGGGTACGTGTAGTGAAACTCCTGGCTTGAAAGTAGTCCTAATCTCAAGTTTGACAGAACGTCTCGAGGCATCGGACTTGAATTCGTTCGCCAGCTGGCCGCATCTCCCCAGAACCTCGTCATCGCCTCGTGTCGGAACCCCGATACCGCTTCCGATCTCAAGGCCATTGTCAGTGAAGCGAAGGGTACTGTGCATGTTGTGCCGCTAGATGTGAGCGATCTGGAATCCGTGAAGGGAGTGGAGAAGTATGTCAAGGAGATTATCGGGGAAGAGCCTCTGGACTACCTGCTGAACAACGCAGCTATTGTGAGTCGCTTCAGACTCTAATGTTGCAGTATTTTGATTGGCATGTGCGCAAAGAATCCTGGAGAAGAGGGTGCTTTCGAGATCTCCCCAGAGATTTTCACCAAGACGATCAACACCAATGTCCTCGGTCCTGTCAAGCTTACAGAAACACTTCTCCCATATCTCGAGCGCAGTCGGCGTCCAGTTGTCATGAATATGTCCACCGGGTTGGCGAGTATCGGTATCGACCTGGGACCCAAGTGCGCCGTGTACAGTGCTAGCAAAACCACGCTCAACATGATCGTGAGTTGCTGCGTCGTCGTTGATCGCGATCTCATGACTGATAACGAGCGCACAGACATACAAGCAGGCAAAGGCGAAGCCGGAAATAATCTTTTTTGCTGTCGATCCTGGTTGGGTGAAGACAGGTGAGACTTGAATTTCTCCAAGCCACTATCGCTTTTGCTCACATTCGTCTATAGAAATGGGCGGAGAGGGTGCCTTCTTGGAACCTGATTTCAGTGTTTCCCATCTACTCAAGTTACTCAGAAGCATCACTGTCGAGCAATCCGGGCAATTCTTCCGATACGACGGTAGCACTTTACCGTGGTAGAATATGTAGAAGATAGATGAATAGCAGGTATGTTGTACGTGTACATTTCTAGATCCACCTGTGTATGAATGATGTTGTACGATGCTTTAGTGTACGATTCTCCTGGAGTGCGAGCATCTAAAAGACGTGTGCGGCTTGCTGAACTGGTTCTCGGTACCCACATAAGAGATGATGTTACAACCTGAAAATCGATCAAGCTCAACGTCTACATGACGAGAGCATGGTACTCACTATAGTCATCGTTGGGATTCTACTGTTTGGCGATTTTGAAGTTTGACCGTTTGAACTTCGCACTGAGTACCTCCGACTGGGTGTAAGCGGCCGGCTAGCCGGGCTTGCCGTCCGGGGTCTTCTTCTGCACGATCTGCGATTGCAATGTTCCAATCCGCACCATTACCTTCTTCTCGTGAACAACGTCTTCGTGGATTTGACCAGCGCATCCACGTACTGAAAACTCCTCAAGGCCCAGTTCGGTCGAGACAACGGGGACGCGTGGCATGCGCAGCGCTGATGGCGCACGAACTCAGACGCTAGAACGCTTTACTCATCCTCCGACGTGGGGTATACAAGAAGTGACTGTAGGTTTTTGACTTGGTCGTATTCAACAACGACCTATACGAGGTATGACTTTTGTCTGTCAACTTGGAGGTGAGAGCGCATTCTGAGATTTCTTTGCTCTTTAAACAGCGCCAGCATGTCGCCAAGCACGCCGTTTACAAAGCTGGCAGTCGATGAGATGAAGCCTCGCTGGATGATCCCTCTGAAAACGAAGCTCTTCGAACACAATACCGAGCTGCAGGACACAGCTCGCTCGATTGCGCAGCTAGAACGTCAGGCTGCAGACCTCAAAACACGTCTCAACGAGCTCCTGCCCATGGGTCGTCTCCACGACGACGTTCTCATCGAGATCCTATTCCACTTCATCGCCGACGTCTACGCCCACACCAAGCCCACCGATCGATGCGGGCACTACCCGCATTGGTTTCATCTAATCTTCGTTTGTAGACGGTGGCGAGACTTGATCTATACTACGCCGTCGCTGTGGAGTTTCCTCGCATGGACGATCAATCCGGACTGTACGCGCAAGGCATTGTGGCTTTCCAAGCACGCACCCTTGACGAAGATCCATGTCTGGCATGACAAGGATCAGCTTTCGCAGCATGTATTTTGGAACGTGAGTAAGGTGACGCTGAAGGAGACCATGCGCGAGGTTCTGAGGGAGGTTTATCGGGCGCAAGAGCTGTACCTCTGTGTCTCCTCGCACGATATGGAGCACTCTCTGTTCACCCAAATCTTCGATCGACCTGCGCCGTACCTGCACACCATCGAGGTACCGGAATTATGGTGCCCGCCGAACGATGTGGACCATCACCTTCCAGAGGACACGTCCGAAATCTTCCCTCGTCTACAGCGACTGTCTGCTGGGCCCCTCGATGTGCAGTACCTGAAGGCGTTTGTTGTCCCCACTTTGACAAGCCTTAGTCTGCATAGATATTATGTCGACGAAGACGAATACAGCCCTCCCATGCTACTAGACCTCTTCGCCAAACTGCCTCTCCTGGAGAACCTTTCCCTCGAGACACAATCACTTCATCCTGGCTTTTCTTCCGTGTCACCCTCGCGTCCCCTCGTCAATCTCTCCCACCTCAAGACGCTCAACTACTGCGGCCAAGCTGTCGATTTGGCCGAGATGTTGATGTTCTTAACTTTGCCGTCGTCTGCGAATGTCCGGATACACTTCCTCCACTACGTCAAGTCGGATTTCGAGCATGTACAGTCCATCGTACGTCAAATGGTGCAGCTAGAGGTCGTCCCGTCCGATGTGCCCATTGCGTCGTTGGTCTCTCAGACGGGCCAGCACTTCCACGTGCGAAACTCTTCCCACAGATCATTCAGCTTCACTGTGGAGGTCTTCACTGACAACGCGTCGGCCACAAACTCCGAGCCCCACTTCCATCTCTCTGCGGATGAGAACGTGGACATCACATCCCTCTCCTCCGACCACTCCCTCGAGGCACTCCATCCAGGTATCTTATCCCTGCTACCACTGGAGCACATCAGAAACACCGTGCTTGAATGCTGCCCTGGGCACTGGAACGCGTACATGGCCATCCTCGCCCGTATGCACGACCTGGAGAGCCTCGCGTTCTCAGGCGCAGGAGAAGAGATGTCGGAACTGTTCCGCTTGCTCTCTCCGTCGTCCTCCGTGTCGACTGGGAACGGTCCGGACACCGATCTAGAATCATCATCCCTGCCAATCATCGACCCCTCCGTGTTCCTGCAGAAGTTGTCAATATTGGAGTTGAGAGGCGTGCCTGTAGTGCGGTGCTGTTATCCAAGAGACTGGACGCGGCTCCTTTATAGGCTGACGAGGGCGTTGGAGGGGCGCACACAATGGACCCACGCAGGCCTCCAGGAGCTCAAGGTTATAGGCTTCACACGGGATATGATCCCGGGGAAGTTCGTATCCAACCTGAACGAGAGAGACGACTTGGGGGCTCTGGTGGTCAAGGTGGAATATGATGAAGAGGAGACGAAGAAACAGATCGGTAGGAGGGGCGTAGTGGCGTAGAATTTGAGTGCTTTGTTTAGTGATGTACTAATAGCCTGATAGAACGCTGTACGAAAGTCATGCATCACGGTCGATCTACAAAAATGATGGCAATTCCGCTGCAAACAAGGAGAAAAGAAGATCTGGCTGCGTTGTGGCAGAGACTTGTCAGAGACTGTCGAAGCCCAGTAAGCAAGCGAGCGTACAGGTAATGGGCGCTGATACCCTAGCAAGGGTGACACAATTGGGCGATATTCTTTCCTCAGTGTCAACGCTAATTTTTGAGCTGTCCTACTGAGTTTTCAGACTCCTAGTGTGGCTTAGACACCGCCCGCCTGCTCTCCGTGAAACTCACAACGTCGGTGACTTCACCACTTTTGCTGATCTGCGCACGGTTTTACTCAGCAGATGAGCAGAATGAGAGGATATCATTTACTGTAACATGTGAGTACCTGCCAGTGCCAACACTAGACTCATATAAATACGACGCGCAGAATTAATGAACCTCAGCCCGGTGCTCATCCATACCTCAGCTTCTCATTCACTGGCACTGGCAGGTGCGCTTTACGTCTCTTCTTCAACCGTCTCTCTCTCTCAACGTTCCGCTGATTGAATTTTTGTTCTAACAGCTCAACCATATTAGTCGCCGCTTCTATCCTTCCCATTCGCCTGAAGTCTTCATCGACATCGGTATCATGCATTTAGCAATTGTCCTCGCCGGCATGCTTGCCGCTGCCACCAGCTCTGCAATAGCTGTCCCTCTTCACGATGCTCAAGTAGGCGGATACGAGGGAAATGCTGTCGTGGCTCGCGACCTCAACCTTGTCGTTCGCGACGTCCTTCAAGCTGTCTATGCGCGCGAGCTAGCGGATGCAGATGTCCACACGCCGTAAGAGCCCTCATCTTTCCCTCCACTGCTCACACTGCTCACAAGCCCGTCTCTCACTGTCAGGGGTTCCGCGGCTGTCCAATCCATCTTTCGCCGCAATCGCCCCCCACCACCCCCAGAATGGGCACTCCCTAAAAAACCAACCTCTGAGTCCCTCCGAGAGTCCGCAGAGGGAGATGCTGATGACCCACTGAACAACGTAGGAGTACGGGAAAGGGTTCCGGCCGCTGGGGCCGGTACCACTGCCCCACCGGCAACCCATGAAGCGAATACCAGGGCGGAAGCACCGCCAGGCCAGCGGCTTGTACGCAATCGTCGTCCCGCGCTGACACCAGCCCCTGCTGCAGGCGAGGAGTCTGATTAGTATCATGATCAGGCCTAGAAATACAAAGTTGGCTTGGGCCCTACGGCGAGCACGTGTACCTTAGGTAGTGCTTCAGAAGGAAGATGGACGACGGTGGACTGGAACTGAATTCAATATCGAATACTGAATGAAAAATTCCGGACGTTTCATTTCTCGATGAAGACGAAGGTACAGAATACACGTCGTCTCTGCAACGACACAACTTACTAGGCACATAGCGCAGCATCATTTCTGTTTCCTGAACGCAACGCTCTGTGATTCAAACGGAAAGCAGGCTTCACGGACAAACACACAATAATAAGCTGGTTTATCGTCTCGCTGATGTTTGAGTAGTGGTGATGATGCTGCATGTGCTCAAAATGCGAAGCAACGGTTCACATGGTTCGATGGTTGCCTTTTTCTCTGCTGTCCCTCAATCCCAAGAATGGTGACGAAAGCAAGGCCCTCATCTTGGTGTTAATTACGCAGCTCAACCCAATTTCATTTGCTACGGAAGGTGAAGGAGTAAGTGACATGAAATGACGCTGCAAACGCCCATCCACTGCAGAATCTTCTCCGACGGAGGTGCCATCAAAGTGACTGTCCGGCACAGTGCATTCGGGCCAGCAGACACGCCCCCTCTCCTTCTTCCGAACGTATAGCAAGGACGAAGCTTGAGCTATCCGCCTTTTCTTCCTTGCGAGAGAAGGTATGCTTTCGCCGATTGATCTACAGATATCTGGCCTTGGCAGATACGTTCCCGTCATGCAAACCGTCCGAGTCACGGTTAGACCAAGCATAGTTTTGCAGGCTATACTATAGCCTCCACGACTACCGACAAGCTGAGACGTCCTCGACGTCGTCGCTATCGCTGAATGGGCCCACCTGCCCCACGCTTCGGGTTCCACGACAGCCACTGGGATATCGCGATCACGTGATCGGCGACTGACGCGGCCCAGTCGATTGCCAGACGACGCGAGTCGTTGCGGATGTTCGACTCTGTAGGTTGAGGGTCCAATGAACGAGCATGATATCGCGTGGGATGGGAATACAAGCTCGAAGTTTGGCATCAGGAAGCCGCTGGATCTGGAAGGGCGGTGTACGACCGACCGAAAGCGAGAGATCTTCCTGCTGCATAGGTCAGAAGCGATGGATATGACTGCCAAAAGCAGCGACGAACCTAGATGCGCAGGGAAAGTCGAGAGAATAGTGTGCGAGCACACGACGAGTCCGAGAAAGCTGGTCGTCAAGGTCACCACCTGAGACCGGAGGACGGAGAGCGGAGGGCGGAGGGACAGAAAGCCATCCTCGTACACGCATCTTAGTCTGTCGGTGATTGATGCAGATTTTGCGCGCATTCCGGCGTGCCGAGGCTCGACCAGTGTAGTAGGAGTTTGGCGAGACAACAGCGCCGGTCTTGTCTTCGACGCGTTTGAGTGGCGCGTCATGCGAATTTGAGAGTGGAAACGAATGCTTGTATTCACTACAACATCTACGTACAAGATTATTGCTTCTGGGGATACTGGTGAGCCAGAAGATAACAAAGGAATGACTGGCACGCACAGGTTATGACTGTCTGAGAGCATCCCGTGGTCTGCTGAACACGAAGACAGTCAGAAAGAGGCACGCGCAGCAGGTCAAGAGGACAATGTGCACTGCTCGAATCCAACGTGCCGACTCGGATTGGTTCAGCCTATACAAAGAATCAGAACATTCAGTAGAGCTTTCTCGATGGTACAGCCATAACGAGAGACGCACCAGTAGATAACAAGGAATAGAAATCGGGGACATAGAAGGTCGAAAGGCGGTGTGCACAGCTTTACATACGTATCTGACCGTAATTCCGGATTTTCGGCGAGGAACACTGGAGGGAAAAATCCGTCAAGTTGGAACACCTCGCCCATGACTGGAACGCAGAACAACGGAATCGCCAGGCCCAAGCAGCCTCTCGTTACACGCCGACGTTGCGTGTCATGCCGCATGCGCGAAGCCCCGGATGAGCGACGGTGTATATAAGATGGTCGAAGGGAGGAGACGCTGAAATAAACTTTCGTATCATCCCCGTTGTCCGAACAGTGAGTCCTGTACGCGTTTGTTCTTGTGGAAGGTCAGAATATTGACGGTGCATGTGGTGTCTTTGACAGGCTGTCGCGTACTGTCGATCATGGGTGCCCAGAACAGCACGATGCAGAGGGGCATGAGCTCTGCGAGCGAGA
>RWJN01000140.1:0-66468 GCA_004332605.1 Steccherinum ochraceum | reverse complement strand
GGATGTGGCTTCCGGGTATGGCGTAATGGTGTTCGGAGGAGTGAAGACGTCTTCGTTGATCTATATAATGACCACGTTCACGATCAGCATCCGAAGGATGTGCGCAGCAAGACAGGTAAAAGTAGCATACGAAGCCTCGAAGGACGCGTTCTCACAGCACAGCTGCATGCGCAAGGCGTGAGATCTGCCCTGAGTCAAAGAATTAACGGGCCAGCCAAGGCTGCGTTCCAAAGTTCACGATGCCACTCTGAGAACACGGAGCCCGACAAGGCAAACGGCAGGGTAAAAATGGGACCTCGAAGGAACATCGGGGGTAACAGAGCGGGTGTACAAGGACAGAAAGAATGACGATGAAAATATTCACCGAAGAGTACTCACCGTGACGGTGGGCGACCAGACAGTGTGATCCTCTGAGTTGGCTCCGACCCTGATCTTGGGCGGGATACCGGTACGCGACGCGAAGTTCTTCAGCGCGTTGCGCGTGAACGTATTCGGAGAGTCCGTTCCCGCCCAATCTGGCCATCTGTCCTGTTCGAGAGAGAACGACAGAAGGGTGGATACGAGGGGTTTGGAGGTTCCAGGAGGAGATGAAGGGACAGAGACGTCCAAAGCGTAGCTGCTATCGAGGAATCCGAAGAGCGAGACTGCAACGAGCAGAAAAGGGAGCATTATGCAAGTCCACTGGGGCGAGTGGCCAGCGGTACTGCGCTTCCCTCCTCCCTTAATAACCCGCTTTATGTGTCTCCATCTTCACCATCCCGCTTCTTTTTCTGACTTCCCGTTGGACGCGACGTGGAACGATGGGTGATGGAAATGTGTCCGGTCCTTCTTCGCTTCGATACTAAACATCGTGGAGCAACGCCTCTCGGATCATCTGCTCCTCAGCTTCATGCCTGGCCTGCCGAGCGAAAGCAGTGGTGAGAAAGTGAACTTGGGCGTCGTGAATGCAAACACCTTGCTGCGACAGGTCGGCGACATGAGAGCTATTTTCGAGTGTACAGAGTGAGATTCGAACGCACCAGATTTAGAGCGTTGATAGTTGGACTCAGATTTATCAATGGAAGTCATTGGAAGATGAGGGTTAGATGAAGGCGAGTAGGATATCCTAGTCCATGCTTTCAAGACTTCAGCGTTCCAAGCTAGGGCGGTGAGGTGAGGTGCCAGTGAGATTATTGAGTCAGGCTGGCTAGGAACAGCTAGGAACGCCAAGTTAGGTATCGGCGCCTGTGACATGTGACCTCTGACTCTGTTTGCAGGGAACCTCTTCTTCTTCGTTCTCGAGCGCCGATCTACACTACTGCTGCCATTTGCTGCAGAAAATTGAAGGTATATGATATACAGATTGAACGTCTTCTCAAACGGCTCGTGTTTGACCGGTCGACCGGTCACCACCAGCTTACTTTACTTCATCTGAAGCTACCTGAGCTACGCACGTCTTTGAAAAACGTACTTAACCTGATCCAATGCATTTGCAGCGGCGAGTGCCAGTAGGCTCGGGCGTGGCCATCTTATGACTTGACCGCTGGCGTATTCAACTACTTCATTCAACTTCTCAGAGAACAACGGCCTACCTGAGTCAAAGCCTACCACTGCCCGTGGCGGAAAGGTAAGCTATTTTGTTAAACAATAGTTTGAGACGCGGTTCATTGATTGGCTGCATTTTCTCCAGATGTCATCCAGTACTTCTCAACAGTCTGGTGCGCAGGTACTGTTACCACCCTCGATCTCCTCGACCGGCGACGGCGATATGCTCTCTGTCAGCGCCCTACTCCGAGCTACGAGTTTCAGAGACCATGCAGTCTTACATCGAGACACAAACTACGGACAATTGCAACCTGAAAGCGACTTTCGATGCTGTCACTTACTCACGGAACTGAGGACGTTTCCGTCATCTGCTCAAGAATTCAAGCGACTGGCAAGCCAGACCCTTGAGGTTCAAGCTGCTGCTATCGGTTGCTCTGATGCCGATATGGTGGATCTGGGCAAGACGCTCCTCGACTAACCAGCGGATGGTATGCTGGCAGTGCGTATCTGCCCTACTGCATTTTCTACATCCGATATCTGACCAAGTACATACTAGTAGCTCGACTCCCACGGAACATCTCGACGAAGCCTACGCCCCGCGAATAAGCTGCAACAACATGCATACTCCTCGGGTTCTCTCTGTCTTGACCTCGTGCGTAAGGTCGGACATAACAATGTAATGCCAGGAGGTATTGAAATTTGGAGGAAGATGGACCTTGTGGATAAAACGAAAGAATTACGACGCCGACACGCTTCTCTAGATACGAGTGCCGTCGCCGTCTTTTCAAGAGATGTACACTTTGCACTCCAGTCCGCTCGAGGCGGGCGTGTTGACTACGACAGATTCGAGTCAATCGCAGGTATCCCCTAGTATGAGTGAGGAAGGGGTGGAAGTACTCGAATCTGGAGAAGAGTCTGAGATCTGATCATGAGCCAGTCAACCCGAGCTGAGTTTCCCCCAACGAGCCGAAAATGCGAACACTTACACTCCATGGCCAGTAGAACTTGGTAGGCACGCAATCAAAATATCACGCCGTTCGGAGGCAATAATTTCTCTGAGTCTTTGCTCGTGTATCTTCTGATTAACTTCTACAGCTGTACTTCAGTTGACTACCCCTTCTCGACTGGCAGAAATCTCAGGATTCTGTGAGTGTCCGTCACTGCCACGGCCGCCGCACAGAGCCTGCTCAAGTGATCATCTTGTCGCCTGCCCAGTCAATATCATACACGCTATTAGATTCGATGCTCTCATCCACCCGCTCCTTCCATTGGCCACGCCTATAATTCTGTGTTTGAGCAGAAAAAGTTATGACGGTAAAATACCAATGTTTGCGTTCAGTCGGCTCTCTTGCTATCGGCTGCGGCTCTCCGTGGCTCTTCCTCGGCAAATGGTGGTGATAATAGAATGTGTAATCAGGAGAGAGTCTCCTTATAACGGCGGTATGATACCAGAGGACTCTGGGACCAATGACGAGGTTCCCGTTGACCATCATGCCTGACATGCCTGGAGGAGGCAAAATCACCGGGGCGGGTCCCTCAGGTGCACGGCCGTGGTCAATCAACTGCAGATGAAAGAGCGTGCCGAGTCCAGGCATCGCGTGCCAGATGGCATCGTCCGGGGGAGGTGCGGCACTGACAGTATACTCCAAATAGAGTACGGAGACGCCCCATACCCCTGTGATATGGACGAGGCGAATCCGCTTTGCCTTCTCCGGGACCAAGTGGTCCCAGTAGTGGTCGAAATAGATGTCTTTCAAAGCTTGCCAATGAAATCGCGATGAGCCCGAGCCGAGGAATAAACCGCTGGGAGGGGCCGCGCGGCGGTCGATCGGGACAACGGGATTGTTCGGCGGCATGAAGAAATGGTTCAATGAGGACTAGATTTGCCACAACAGTTGTGTTAGCTGCTGAAGCGTAAAGTGAGAACAGAGTCAACTCACCTGAACGTATTGCTGGGTGTAGAGTTGGGTCTGAGTCGAGCAATTGTAACGATGTGTTTGGTTCTGCGAACACGGAAATTATGAGCTGCCGCAGAGTGGAGCGGGAAGTTTGGGAACCGGGATGCCTACCTTCGAAGATATGCCGGAGGTGGATTGTTGAGGATATGTCTGCTCTGAACCTGACCTTATATCGCACTCATGAATCACGGGTCAGCTGCCTTGAACTTGCACTTCTCTACAACCGGGCGTCGCTCAATACGAATCAACTCGCAGTGTAGCGTAGGTAACGCTATTCCTTCCTCTAGCCGGAGCCTTGGCCAACCATAGCTAACGAGGCAGAGCAGCAACAACGGAGGTTACTCAAGAACGTGTGCTCCTCGTTCAAGCAAGTTTGACATACACTACCGGAGGTGTGTTATGTCAACGAGCCGAGCCACGGCAAGTGCCACTTACAGGAAGATTCGCAGTGTGACATCATGTGGGCGATGCAGCTCTACAGCAACCGCAATTTCTACGTGTTTCAGCAAGCTAGGGTTACGGACGTCAAAGCTTGATGACTGATAAAGCTGAGACGGTGCTCACTAGCATCACATAGTAGGTTCCAAGTATTATACATGACTATCATGTGCGCAATGGCGCCCAGAAGTTGAGTTTATCTGGTGTCGGATGCAAGCAGCCCGCTCTATTGAAATACACGAGAGTGGCATTTGCGGAGTGGATCAAATTGCCACTGGCAAACGCTACCGATTGCATACCCGAGTGCTGCAGCTTACCAGTTCGTGACAGAAGTGAGCAGTGAGCAGTGCGCAGTGCGCGTGAGCACATTCTCCCAGATCAACCGTGCTGCAACCTTGAGTAAGTATGATGCATCGATAAGTATGCTTAAACCAACGAACTTACCACTACTTAGTAAAGTGACCCGCGAAGGCTCGTCTCTCGGTCACTATCTCGGTCACTACAAAGTCTGCCCTGGGAGTTGCCTGGGAGACTACCATTACTCGAGTGGCGGCGGCTGTACGTGTTAACTGTAAACTGCTGTAAAGCGTGACAAAAAGTTCCCTGCCAGTCGACGACGATTGGACGGGTCACGACCGGTAGTGCCAAAATTTAGGCGGTAGAATCGGGCACTGACTATGATTCGACTGGAATATATCAATATCAATATTGTGCGACACGGTGCTCCGGGTGCGGTCACCGCTGGTCCCCAATCGGCGGTCGGAGCCCGGGAGGCGGCGGACGCAGCTGTGACGCGTGACATTCTGTGTTAGTCAGAGTCTCAGATCTCAGAGATTAATATTGTGCGACAAGTTTGTGCGACATATTCACTGAGTGCGACTCCGCAAGGTTCTGATCGGACGTCTTCTCCTCTCCTCGTACAGCCTCAATCTCAGGGATACGGTCCCTACCGATAGAAGTTGAACTATAATTGCACGGAGTACCTATACAGTAAGTAAGATACGTACGTATCTAGACGTATGTGCTGTCAGTAAGCCTGAATTTGATGACAGTAAGTTGCTGTTGCGGATCCTGAGGTGTCGCCGTGGAGTCTATACACTGAGCATCGGTTAAAAACGTTCCACGGCTTCAAGCTTCAAGCTTCAAGTTTCAGGTTTCAAATGTCAGCGTCCAGCCTTGGAAGGCGTATGCTCAGCTGGTTTCTGTTCCAACTTGAGAACTCGTCTATCGTTAAGCGAATGCCACAAGAACAGGATGAACGACGCCGACTGGACAGCCATCCCGGCGCCAAGACCGGCGCATCTTGTTACTAACTTAGATCTTGTTGTCATACCTAGGACTCGTGGGAACAGCTGCCAGGGAACTTACGTGAGTAGCTCCGGTAATCAGCTCATCTCGCGCGCGCGGTGTTGCGTTGCTCCTCAGCGCCCAGCTTCCGACTTCGAGAACTGCGTAAAAAGATCAGGTGCTGCTGTGTCGGAGCTGTTTCGACTGGCAATAGCGCTTCCACTCGATCGTCGTGCGATGTGGCGAGACACTTTATAAACGGTAGGAGTCCACTACGAATACTACCTACCGTCGCTCATACAGTCTTAAAGATTTCGGAAACCAACGCCACGCTTCAGACCCACCTATCCGATCATCCAGTCTAGGTGAGATTGTGGCCGTATTTCATGGATCGCAAAAAGTCGGATTCGACTCATGTCGCTCTTCATTTCTGCAGATGTCTCGCAATACCTCTCAGAAACCCACCTCTTCTTTCCCGATGTCACCCCCCCAATCACCTGAGAGACAGCGAGGCAACCCTCCGCAGCCTGACAAGCAGGAGCCGCTTCCACCACCGTTAGCGTTCTCAGCAGGCGGAGATGGAGCCACTGTCACTTTGAGAGAGCGTGCAATCTTAACACGTGACACAGAGTACAAGGACTTGCGACCCACGAATGACTTCGAGTGGCATTATCTCCTCACCGAGCTGAAAAACAGTCCAGCGTCTGATAAAGAATTCAAGCGACTGGCTGGAGAGGCCTTTCAAGCTCAAGCTGCCGCCATTGGTTGCTCCGAATCTGCCTTGTTGAATCTGGCGAAGACATTCCTCGATGGACCGGCACATGACCTCCTCGGTGTGAGTGCTGTTCTGACTGCTGCTCTCTTCGCTTCGAGACTGAGACTCTGTTGTGCAGCGCAGACCAATCCGAGGAGAAGGAGATGTTTTCTTGTACACCATTCAGGAGGGCTTGGCTTTGCGGGTGTGGGGAAAATATACGAAGGTCATCAATACGTACTGCCTTGACCTAGTGGAGGTTGAGGCCACGGGAAGACTTAAACCCATCAATTTCCCCTCCAACTGGTCCTTGTGGATGAAGAACTTAGATCCCTTCACCGGCACGGACCTTTGGGTTCGAGTTCCATCTCTGGAAGAGATGTTTGCCCTGGAATCCAGCGCGTCAGGGCAAGTAATTTTGGCAGAAGAGGGGGAGACGACTCTGACGAGTAGTCCGGCGGATCGATCGCAGGAATTACAGAAGAAGATCAAACCCGGGGAAGAGAAATTCCAGGTTATCTCTAATATGGTCTATATACTACGTCGACCCAATGAGGAAGACACGTACATACAGATTCCGGGCAAGCCTGCGAAGGAGATAAAGATTCTCGCTGGAGAGCCCCTTCCGAGCTCTGACCAGGCGTAGGCGGTAGAATAGAGAGCCACATTCGAGATAGAGCAGTGAAGAGAAATGAAACGCACGTAAATACGCAGGGTCGTCGCGGTAGTAATGGTTCGTAAGCATGGCTTCTTACAGTAGAGTGCAGTACATGACAAAAAGACCTGAGAATTTGTCGGTATCGGCAGTCGAACATGGAGCCTACTCTAAATTCCCGCCGTCCAGCTCAAGTCCACCTTGAGACAAGTACAATTGGTTCGTGCTCCAGTCAAAGTTCAGGCGATAGACACGTAGTACATAGTAACTCTCCGAACCATACTCAGTTCTCCGCGACGATGACGACAGGCTTGCCAAGACTCTGACCGTGGTGAACTTCAGCCAACGCCTCTCCCGCCTTCGTCAGCCCCTCGTATTTAGTTTCCCTCACTTTGATGACGCCATCCAAGACCAGTTTTGTGGTCTCGGGCTTGAAGTTAATGAGGGCCTTCTCTTGGACTTCACCCAATCCGACGATAAACCCGAACATGGTCAGTCCTTTTTCGATCATGGCGTGGATATTCTACAGATGTCATGTAGCATTTCAGTAGGAAGCTCGATATGAGGAATCATGGGTGGAATCTTACCTTCAATCCAACCTGTTCCGAGTTGTATCCACTACTGGTTGCAACTCGCTGTGAAAAGGCGAGATCAGGATCAACTGAGACCGACGTGATAGCGAAACCACGTACCAGAATTATACCATAATGCTGCATGTTAGCCAAAGCTGCGTCCAAAATCTCGCCGCCAACATGATCCCAGTAGCTGAATGAGGAAAGAACGACGCGTCAACATGTCAGCTACTCCTGGAATGACACGCGGACAGAAAAACACGCACATATCGACGGGGCCATGCTCAGCAAGAATCTTTGCGGTGTCGGTGGTCTTATAGTTGAATATGACGTCTGCGCCAGCCTGCTTCAAGACCTCGAGCTTCTGTGGAGATCCAGCCGAGGCAATGATCTTCAGGTGCGGATTGGTATGGCGTGCGTATTCGATAACATGGCTGAAAGCTAGTACATAAGCATACTTCATGCAGACGTTGAGCTGAAGAGTACACTTACGTTCCGACAGGGCCACCAGCGTAGGCCGTCTTCCCGGGCATGCCTAGGGTGCCAACATAGACCGATGCCGGGATCTCAGGATGCTTGTCGAGCGTTTCTATGAACTGCATCAGGTGACGATTCTCTGGTGGACCAGGGTATACGGTGTAATTCTCGAAGCCTTGGAATCATGATCGTCAAGAGCAGAGATGCAATTATGTATATTGGGGCGCACCGAAGAAACCGTAAACGGAGTCTCCTGCCTTGAACTCTGGCATTTCGCTGCGAACTATCACACCGACGCCGTAGTTCTCCAGGCTGAAAGAGGGAAATAATCAACACAGCATTCGTGTACAACAACTGATGTAACGTACGGACGTCCGATAATCAGAGGGGGGAACGTAGATGGGATCTTGGGATCCCTCATGCGGATACGGACGTACGGGTCGCTACTAAGGGCGACGGTCCTGACGAGCACACCGCCGTTCAGAGCGACATTGTCCAGATCAATTTGTTCTTCGACGTATTTCGTGTGGACACCAGGCACTTGGAAACCTGTAGGGTGGGCGATGTACAAAAGACGGCCGTTGGTGACGACAGACATGGCGGTGTTCGGTGAGTTGCTAATGGGAAGTGGTAGGTTGAATGCTTTGTGAAAGAGGGACGCGAATCAGTGAGACTCCGCTAGCCTTTTATACGGTACAGGTCCGCTGAAGACGTGCACGGGTCCGGCTCTCTGCCCGAGCTCTATACCCAGAAATGATGCATGATGCGGTGAAGCTTGGTGATGAACCCGCATGCCTTGGGCCCAAGTCTCTAAGAGTTCGAGCAATTCCACGACTGGTGAGGTATCGTGCTTACTGCTGACCAAAACATTAGATGGCCGAAGCGGGTGAAGGGACGCGACGCTCACACGAAACGGTACTGTACTATCTTATTGGCCATCTTCTGTCCGTATTTTTGTGCAAGCAACATCCCCGGCGGTCATAAATCCGTAGCACAAGGTATGCTAGACTTGCCCTCAGGGCACGAAGATCTTGCGGGACAGTGCTCATTTGGCCGCTAGACTGATCTGGGGACGCCGCCTGACGAGAGCTTGTCAGCGCCGTCGGTCAGTGGCCAATGCGAATGAGGAGCTCACGTTAAGTTCGAGTGCGGGCCTCAGACTTCTGCAATGCGCTCCTGAGAGTCTCAGTCTGAGATTTGGAGATGCTTTGAGTGGAATGCCCAACTGCGACGTATCGCGCGAGTTGAGCCTCGCGATGGCGTGGTGCAACCTCGCGCCCGAGTGCTTGAATGCTTTGTTTGTGTCGGTACGACTGGTCCGAATGGGCCCCATAGACATGCTTTGAACAATGCAAGAGAAAGCCACCGTAGTTGTGAAGCATCGACTTGCATGTGCTGTTTGTCTCCCCAGTGCGACACTATTGCTTGGGGGCGTCGTAGTTATGTCAGACTCGGCGTATCATGAAACCGCAGTTCCTCCACCGTGGTTCGCTGTCAGACATCCTACATTCGAATCCGTCAACGCCACAACGTGATTGGAAGGAAGCGCTTGCACTCACCCATTCGGCATCGCTGTATTGCCCGACTCATCAACGAAGATCGGTCAATTATAGGAACGACCATTCCGCATCACGGTCAACACATTTTAGGGTAGCTGAGTCTGCGGACCAAAGGTTCGTCTGAGAGGATGAGGGAAATTGGATGAGTGTATTGACTAACGCGTACGTACGATGAGGACATACTTCAGTACACGAGGACGATAAAGAACGAGGGGGGGGGGCAGGCCTCGAGGGAGTGTGGGTGTGAGTACATACGGCGATGCGATAAAGCTCAAAAGCCAACGCAAGATGTGGGGTGCAGACACGCAATCCCTACCCCACTCGCAGAAGCCTTCTTCTCATCTCGCTCCTCCTCCATGTATTCCGTCGACGTTCATCGTACGTCGTCCTGCGTCCATTCATGGACCCTCTGACCTCTCTCGAGGCGTCGGCAAGCTCGGAATGGCTCCTCCCCGCGGACGTCGACGGTGTCCCAAGACCATTGAACGTGCCATCAGGTATGATGCGGCGCGTCGTCTTGATCGGGGTGGTACTGCATAGGCAGCGCGGTCTCCGTTGGGAGATCGTGTCGCGCGTCCGGCGGCGGGAAAGTGGATGGATGTGCGGAGTCGGAGTGAAGGATCCGAGACGCAAGGGCTGAAGGAGAACGTTGACCTTGATCCAGGGACGTCGAGAAAGGCGTCAAGTTGCGCCGCAGGAGAGCTCGGACCCAGATCGAGTCGATGGCGAGGCGAGTGTCCTTTCGAACCGAAACTCTGCCAGCTGATGCGTGACGGTGTAGAGTTCAGCATTGGGCATCTACGAGAAGTAAAGTTTCCCTCTTTGTTGGGACGGGGTGGCCTAACTTGCAATAGATTGGAGGACAGGGAGCGTGGAAGATCGGGCGGAAAGGGCAGTGTGGCAGAGCTTCGAGTGTATTTGGGGTGGTGGAATGGTCGCGCGCGTGTGTAATCGTTCTTTCCTCTGCGGCGTTATCGATGAATACGATTCCAAGCGTACAGAGCGATGAGCACAGCGACAGAAAAAACGAGGAGCGCAGGCTGGAAATCAAGAAGATCAAAGGTAAGGAGAGGCGACAGGGAGGCGTTGCAGGATCGCAGAGTGGAGGCGGGGCGGGAAGACCGCACCGAAGAGCCGAGACGGCGCGTGGTTACCAGGAAAGGCAACTCGGCGCTTCCAGGACGCGACCACGTTCCCGTCATCCGACGCTTGGGGACAGGCCTCCGACTGGGCTCCCACCGCTGACGCGTCGTCCTCGCTGTCGTCCTCGTCGTCGCCCACAGCGAGCTCACACCGCTCGTCGTCGTCGTCATACGCAGTCAGGTTGACTCCAGGCAGCAGCAGCGCGCATCGTCGTACCCAAACGGGGCCGTTGACAGAGTCACATACCGCCTGCCAATCGCGATCGAGGGCCCCCTCATATAGCCACCACCCATATATCATCGCCTCCCAACAGCCGCGTCTCTTTCTTCCCCACCACCACCTCCTCTGGTCCAAACAGCCTCCTCGCTGCGCACTTCTCTGCTCGTCGCCGCTCCTTTCTCACCCTCAACTCTTTCATCTACCCCCACCACCTCTCCCCACCATTTCCTCGTCTATAGCACTCGCAACCTTGGCTTTGCCACCTCCACGCATCTTCTCCCATCACCATGGACGTTCTCAAATCCCTCGTGCAACCCCTCGTCGGCGGCGGCGGAGGCTCTTCGATGATTGACGGCGTCAAGCTCGTCGTCCTCGGCGGTACCGTCGAGACCGCCAGGAGAATGGCCAGCTCAGGATGGTCGTCCTTCCTCAACTGTAAGCCGTGTCATGACTGTGCCTCAACATCCACTCACGTACACACCCACAGCTTTCTTCCTCACCGCGCACTTCTCGGAGGAAGATTACCCGTACGATTGGCTTATGCTCTGGCTCTCGCGCCGCCCCGAATGGCAGCGCTCCCGCGAGTTCGACACCACAACCCGCACGGCGAACTCGAGCTTCGGCTCCCGCATCGCAGACAACTCGTTCGGAGACGATGACGAGGGCGGAGAAGATGAGGACGTGCCAGGGAAGGTCAAGACGCGCGTCGTGTTCCAGCCGACCGCCAACTCGACGCACACGATCTACTACCGCGGGCACTGGCTGCGAGTGTGGCGAGGAAAGAAGCCAGACGGAAGCAACTCGGAGATGTTGTCCATCAGCGTCGTCGCGCGCAACAACTCGATCCTGAAGCAGCTCGTGTTGCAGGCGAAGAAGGAGTACGAGGCAGAAGCGGTCCATCGGATCCAGATTTACTTCGCAGACACGCATGGCTGCTGGAGGTGGACAGACTCGCGCCACAAGCGTCCCATGTCGTCCATCGTGCTCAACCCCGGTGTGAAAGAGATGCTCATCGCCGACACACGGGACTTCCTCAAGTCTGAGAAGGTAAGGTTGCGGTGTTATTCATGGTCCCATTCCGAGAGAAATGAGCGTCAACGTACGCGGTTTACTGGGCTGTATATGCCAATTGCGTCCGTTGTCGCCTTTGTTGTCGCCATTCTTCTACGCTTTCCATCATCGAATGCTAATGCCATGAATAATCTGATCATTGTAGTGGTATGCGGATCGAGGTATCCCCTTCCGCCGAGGCTACCTGCTACATGGTGTTCCAGGCTCTGGCAAGAGTTCGCTCATCCACGCCATCGCCGGTGACCTCATGCTCGACATCTACGTCGTCTCGCTGTCCTCGTCATGGATCAACGACAGCACGCTCACGACCCTGATGGGTCGCGTGCCCGCCCGGTGCATCGTCCTCCTCGAGGACCTCGACGCCGCCTTCACCAGAAGTACGACCCGTGACTCGGAATCCACGGGCAACCCCGAGTCGCAGACAACCAGCACCACGAGCACTACGATGGACGCTCCGCATACGAGCTTGCGCAGCGCGAGACATAGGAAGCCTGATGCCTTGTCCGATGTGAACACACTCACGTTGAGTGGGCTGCTCAACGCGCTGGACGGTGTTGCAGCCAGTGAAGGGCGCATCTTATTCGCGTGAGTATTTAGAAATGGACGCACCATCTTTCAACCTTCTGTTTGCTGACCGTTCCCTTTTCCAGCACGACAAATCACTTGGACCGCCTGGACCCAGCGCTCTCCCGACCTGGCCGTATGGACGTATGGATCGAGTTCAAGAACGCGTCGAAATGGCAAGCCGAGCTTCTCTTCAAGAACTTCTTCCCGTCGGCGGATGAAGACAACGTGGAGCTGGACGGTGACCTTGACGGAATCGACCTGCCGGTGCCGCCATCCCCTTCGGCGGCCTCTTCGTCCGGGGGGTCCTCGTCGCTCTTCTCCATGCCGTCTTACACGACCAGCCCTTCGGATTCGTCCATCTCGCTCCCGACGACTGCGTCTTCGACCAAGCCCAATCCACCCTCGCCGCTCCGCGTAGACATCCCCAAGGCCTCCGTAGAAGATCTCCGGTCGAGCTCGTCGTATCTCCCGCCCTCCGTCGAAGAGGAGATCGCCGCGTACAAGCACTCCTCGCCGCCACTGGACGGCGCGACGCTCGCGCGTCTGGCCACCAAGTTCGCCGACTCGATCCCGGACGAAGAGTTCAGCGTCGCGGCGCTGCAAGGCTGTAAGTCGCGTCTTCGACCTTCTCCATCGCTGATTTCCTCTTCTTTTTTTCGTCTCTTCCTTCCCCTTTTCTGCGCATGCAGTTCTAATTTTTCTTGGGGCCCATGTGTGGTACGTCTGACGACGCAGAGGAATAGAGGCTGATCGCGTGCTTGCTTTGATCCCTATAGACTTGCTCAAGAACAAGAGTCGACCGGAAGAGGCAGCCGGGGGTGCCGCAGAGTGGGTGATCCAGGAGCGCGAGCTTCGAGAGAGGATGCGGAAGGAGAAGGAAGCGAGGGAGTTGAAGGAGAAGCTGGAGGTGAGTTGGGCGGGTTGTGATTTTTTTCCCTCTGGTCTTTTCGTCGCGCACTTTTTGTGCTTGCTCGGCACGCGCGGTGTCGTTACGCGCGTCATCGATAACATATCTGATCGCCGGGTAGTTGTCGGGGTTAACCGGATTGATCGCCCTCCTTCCCCATGTTTCTCCTTTCGTACCGCGTGGAATCGTGCTGACCATGTCGTTTCTTCCTTCTCTCTTCAGCGCGAACGTAAACGCAAGGAACTCCTTGAGAAGGAACGTGAGCTGAAAGAGGCGGAGCGCAAGAAGCTCGAGGAAGAAGCAGCGAAGAAGATCCTCGAGGAGGCACGCGCGGCGCAGGCCGCAGCTGAGCAGGCGAAGAAGGACGCAGAGGCCATCGCGGCGGCGACCGCTGCTGCTGCGGAAGCTGAGGCAGAAGCAAAGCGTATCCTGCAGAACGTCGCGGCCAGGACGTCGGCCGAAGATGTCACTACCGCCAAGCAAGTCTCCATAGACGATGAGGCAACCGAGGCCGTGGTTGAGGTCACTGAGGCGGCGACCGACGAGGCAGATGGTGTCAAGGTCGAGAAGACCGACTGACTAGACGGCGAAGCTTCTCAAAATTCCGATGCGTGGACTGTTATTGATCATGCTCCCGACCCCAACCTTTCGCCCGTCACGACGCCCCCTCGCCCCGACGCTGTTGTCCAACGGCACGCGGCAGGGTACGCACTGACGATGGCGATGGCGGCTCGTCCCGGTGCGCTTCCATTTGATTTCGTGCAGTTCTACTTTTTGCAGTTGTACGTGCTATTGCAGCTCACGTTATTCGGTCAGAGATGAGGTTCTCTTCTCCACCGGATATCAGAGCTTGCTCGCTCTTTTCTTGCAACTCTTCACGTTCTTTGCTTGGCCGCACTTGCTGTCCACGTTATTCGGACCTTTCATTCGTTTGTTCTCAGTGTCTCCATATCTCTTTGCATCCTTGTTTCCTCGCATCCCAAACCCATCCAGACTCTCAATCCACCATCCCCCATCATGCATATACATACCCTCACAACTCATTCATAATTCTCCCTCTCATCCCATACATGCTGTACATACCAATCTCCCGCATCCAATCGTTGCTTTGCTCGTTCTTGTTGCTATTGCTATTTGCTTTTTCGTTCGCTCGCTTTTACTTAGCTTCACCCCGTATAGTTCGTAGTTCATTCCTTTTTTGTTGTGGTCATTTTTGATCTCATTCGTACTTGCACGGCACGCATTTTACATGTTGTCCGTTAGATGTCGCCTTTTGGGCAAATATATTGCTTTTTGGAAGTTGTTGGGTGGCTGTGATGTTGTTGGGATAAGAAATGCCGAACCGGCCCTAAACTTGAAATAGGGCGGCGTCACTGCTTGTGCTCGGTATTTGGCTCATCACTGCGACAGTCGAGCGAGAGTATGTTTTTCCCTCCAGGTCTACGTACATGTTGGCTGGTGAGTATGTGATTCTTTGAATCCGACTTCGTCGCTAATTCCTCGCCTTTCTCAGCCGCAGCTCACTGCAGCGCTCCAGCTGCTGTCTGTACAGACCTCCAAAATATGTGATTTCCACCATCCGGTTCTTCGGATAGTACCAGTCTCAAGAGCATAATGCATAGTCTGCGGGTACCCAGTCATGACGGGTGGTTCGCGTTCAAAAAATCCTCAAACTTGCCTCTGACCGACGGCTTGAGCAGCTGACAATTTGCTCAGGCTAGCGCCAAGCAATGTCCTAAGTCGATCTCGTCGGGACATCCTCCGGCGACTCCCCTCTATGTCCTGAGGCCAACTCTGATACAAGTTGCTGTGAAGCAGTATCTACTTCGGACACTAGGGTTTGACCGCCGGGGACGGTGCCTACGAGAGGATATGGCCAAGGCGGCCTTTCAGAATGATGTCCAGGTGAGCTTCGCGTCCTTCGTGCGTCTTCGGCAGGCTGAGCTTCCGTCAGCGCACCCCCGCGATGCATAGCCAGCCGTCGTTGTACGCAAGACTTCGTGCCACTCGCACTAGGGACGAACCCGTCGATTATCAAGCTCGTTCACGCTCTGCTCTTGTTGTTCTGCCAAGTGCTCTTCATGCACCACGTTATGGTGCGAGAATGTTGGCCATGCTCGATATAAAAGTCTAGCAAAATCGACGGAAGTTCTTTACACATCCGTCTGTGCATCGCACCCAGCTGCAAACCCAATAGCACTTCACCATGTCCATCGTCACCAACGGTCGTCTCTTATACGTCGCTCACCCCACTGGCTATCAAATCCCCGGAGTCCACACAAAATACGTCGTCGAAGAGCAAATCGACCTAGACAAGGTCGATCTCGATGGTGGTATTCTCGTCAAGACCCTCACCCTCAGCAGTGACCCCTATGTTCGCTTGCGCATGAGGGACCCGAAAGTTCCGTCTACATTCCCTCATCTAACTCTAGGCCATCCGTGCGTTATTTGATTGGTTTCGCACCAATCCAATAGCTGAATGTCTCTCTCTGTTTCTCTTACAGTGTGGAAAACTACGGAGTTGGAGTGGTGGTTCGCAGCGAGAAAGCGGAGTTTAAGCCTGGAGATCACGTTTACGGCTTCTTTGGTGTGTTCGGAATACTCTTCGTAGTGCACTACTGGTGCTGACATCAATGTTCGTCCATCACAGGTTTCGAGAATTACACCGTCTACCCAGGCCCCCCTGAACGGCACCACATCATGCAGTTCATTCAGAAGCTTGACAGGGATCCAGACATCCCTACTTCCGTTTACGTTGGCACTCTGGGTATGCCTGGACAAACAGCTTATGCTGGGTTGAACGCGTTTGTGGCGGAGAAGGCCAAGACAAGCAAGACGTTGTTCGTCAGTGCCGCCGCCGGTCCTGTCGGAACGTAAGTGTACTGTCCCCAGTGCGACGTGTATGTGAAGTATGGTGCTGAGAGATTCTGTTTCAGCTATGTCATTGAATACGCACGCCACACCAACCCCCACTTGAAAATCATTGCCTCCGCTGGATCTCCAGAGAAACTCGAAATCCTCAAACAGTCCGGGGCCGATGTGGTATTCAACTACAAGACGACCGATACCGCGAAGGTCCTTGCTGAGCATGGTCCGATTGACATGTATGTTCACTCTCTCAGCCTTTCGGAAGATGAGCTGAACATCTTACGCCTTCTTTGTTCAGTTACTGGGATCATGACGGTGGCCCTGTCTTGGACGAAACGCTGGCCAACATGCAGCATTACGGTGTCATCATGGTACGTGCCTACGAGCACTAATTGTTCAGAGCAAATGCTGACTTAATCTTCCCGTAGCGTGTTGGTACCAACAGTGGGTATAATACGGAACGCACTGGATTGAAGGTAGCATTCTTTCCTCCAATTCGCACGCGGGTCACGGAGCTGATACTTGATCGTTAGAATCTCCATGCTATGGTCGAGAAATCTCTCTCCATGTTTGGCTTCATAGTCGGATTGGGCGACGTCCAGCAGAAGGCCCTCGTCAACTTTAGGCCGGATACGACGAAGCTGGTCTTGGATGGCGTGATCAAGATCAGGGAAAAGAAGTACGAAGAATTGAAGGCGGCTGGACAGGCGTTGGCTGATGTTCACCGTGGCCAAAGTCTAGGCAAGCCCGTCGTCATTGTTGCGGAGGATTGATCACTACGTGCCACTACCGCGGCGAGATGCTGTACTTTGTATCGCTAGAACGGTGAAATCCAATAGCCCAGAAACAAGCTTACATGTGAAGCCGGCTTTCTCATTAGCCAGAGGTTATTCGACGGATCCGGATACCTGACCGCAACAAATGAACAGTGACCGCTTTACTCACGATGTCCGGTGACAAGTAATTTACCGCAGGGTTTTGTCAAAGTGAGTGCAAGCTTTCCTTCAAAACGATCATGCCACTCAAAGTTGTATTTCAGAACAGCAGGTCTTTGGTACGCGCTGATCTTCCCCAAGCTCGGTAACATGTTAGGCAAAGGCGGAGGTTCACCGTCGTCTCATTCACCGAGTGAGTTTCTTGCCATCTACGCTCAACAGATTACGCGTCAGGAGCAAATCGACTTGGCGTTCATCTCCGAGTCTCATTTCAAACGGTGGAGTCATAGCATCACACGCGTGCATGGGAATGGGATGAATTCTCCTGCAGACTGACGGTGACTCGTGGACTACGGATTTGTCAAGCGAACTTGACCGCAGTATCGTACGGACAGCTCATACCGTTTCATCTCACTTGAACTTACAGATTAGTTCCTACAGATACGGTATTGGTATCTGCGTCACCTAAAGACCGTATTCTACAGTCAGCCTGAGAGACTGAGATCATACAGCGCTCAAAGGCTTTCTCAACCGCATCCCATGATCACCGCCGCTGACTGCTACGAATCACGATGACGCTCCCTTATATATGACCTCCGCTGGTTGGAGGGCTCCACGCAAATCCTAAGGACCATCGTCCAGATACCCCTCTAACCAGAATGCCAAAGGTTTTCCACGGAACGTGTCTTTGCGGGGAGGTTGCTTTTGAGATCAATGCGGACCCCATGCTGTACGTTCTACCTGCCTCAGATGTCCGATTTAGTCAGGCAAAATGTTAACCTATGCCTACCCTTGATCCAGTGTATCGACATGCCATTGCTTGAATTGCAAGAAGTTCACCGGAACGGCTTTCTCGACGAATGTCATCTTTCCCGATGGTGTACGTTCTCTAACAGCATCAGTCGTTTCACCGCATCTCACTATCCACCAGTCCATCAACATTACCAAGGGCCGTACTTTCGTCAACACGTACTCCGACGCTGCACAAGACTCCAAAAACACGCTCGGTCGTGTCTTCTGCTCCCAGTGCAGCTCTCCGCTGTACAATATCGGTAGGGATGGCAACCTCAAAATATACTCGGTATTCTACAGCGCTCTGGACGACTTCGACATCGTCGCAGATCCACACGGGACGGAGGAAAAGGAGGAGACGAAGAAGGATGTTGTACCAGCGATGGAATTTTACACAAAGGACAGGGTCGGCTGGGTTACATCTGTTCCGGGTGCGCAACAGCACAGTGCTACATTGACGTGGGATGAGTTCAGTGGGACCATTGAGAAGAGTTGAATCAGTTGGTGTGCTCCCTTTGGGTCGCAATGATTCGTATGCCAGTACGTCTCCTGTCTCCAGTCTCGCTTCTTACTCCATTAAGCTCCTATTATCGAAAGTGTATCCAGGAGTTCTCATCTGTACAGCATGCGTACGCTCGATGCTTCTTGTCCGTGATACGTTCATACACTGCACGCGTCAGCCATTTTGCATGATCGACTCGAACCTACGCGTGGCTGTCACGGATAACTTCCCTTCACAAGGTTTGTGAGTGTTATATCTCTTCTGCTTGAGGGAATTGAGTCTTGCGTCTAGGAGGCTGCGAGCTGTATCGAGCGCGAGAGCAATTCTGTGCTCAATGTCCTTGAACTGACAGTGGACAAGCCGTCGAGCCGAGGCTTCGAGGCTTCCTATGCTACCTCTTTGACCCCATGATGACGATGCTTACTATTGCAATGTATTGCGAGTAGCCAGTCTTGCCTTCCCTGCATCTCCGTGCTTTCCATCTCTATGCTCTATTGATCAAATACGGAAGAGCAGCGAAGTTCTACACTTCTTCCTTCATAAACATAGACAAGATCCGACGCACGTACTGCGTGAAGGATCAGGAGATTTGGCTGTGAATTCGAACAGAAAGATGAGATTTTGTCTCTGGTCATTCGGTCCTCATCGATTCCTCTTCTGACGGTACTGCTGCAACGTAAAGAGGGACGCACCTGGAGGCTGGGCCCACTCAACGCCTATGGCCTCGCAGACGCTGATGTACGTACCTTCGAATTCTTTGCGGAGTGACGCCATCAGCGCAAGACGGAACATGGAATGTCGTGCGTCGGATGAACGTTTGAACGTGCACGTCCTCCGAGACCCTCCTAAAGGCCTCCCATTCATCGCCCTCCAGCCCACGACCACACACGCACGATGGCCCATCGGATGCATTGCCAATATTGCGATTTCGCGATGGGGGCATGATCCATTCACTGTCGTGCCCCATGATCACCATCCATGACTCATCTGCGACGCAACCTCCCTATATATGACCCCCTGCGATCTACCCTAATGCTTAAATCTCCTCGACGGTCCTTTCGATACCCTGGAAGAGAGGATACGAGGACAGGATGCCGAAGCCATTCCATGGGACGTGTCTTTGTGGAGAGGTTGGGTTTGAAGTCAATGGAGATCCCATAACGTACGTCTGCACAACTTTAAGCTTCCTCTATACAGAGAATGACCGTATTCGTATCTCGCGCAGTGTCTCGACATGCCATTGTTTGAATTGTCGAAAATACACGGGAACGGCTTTCACGACGAACGTCGTCTTCCCCAGTGGTGTACGTGCCACGATTCATCTCTCAAACCCATCCACTCCGTCTGACCTCCGACGTGCCCTAGTCCGCCAAGATCACGAACGGACAACCTTTTGTCAGCACCTACTACGACGGCGCACAAGATTCCAAAAACCCACTGACCCGCATCTTCTGCTCCCGGTGCAGTTCCCCTCTGTACAACCTCGGGGGCAACTCCGGCAAGACCTGCGCGGTATTCTACAGCGCCCTCGACGATTTCGACATCCTGGCAGATCCACACGAGTCGGAGCAGGGTACAGGACAGAGGGAAACAGTGAAGAAGGACGTCGTGCCGAGCGTGGAATATTACACGAAGGACAGAATCTCCTGGGTTGCGCCAGTTCCGGGCGCAGAACAAGCAAAGACCAAGCCGGGGCGCGATTGAAAGACAAAGAACGAAGAAGTGGATTTCTGTTTCGTTTTGGGCGGAATCTAGGGTCAAAAGGGAATTCCTTTGCATGTCAGCGATCTCATTGTACGTCTTGGTGTTACGTCTTTTCTATCTGTACTGTTGATATCGAGCCAAAGCGTAACTAGGGAAGTGGAACAAGTGTACAGTATGCAGAGTCAATGCTACAGTATATGTCATCCATCGTCATATGTGCTCAAACACGTCTGGACGGTGTTCTCGGCATGTGATTCGCGATTTTATTTCGCCGGACCATCGAATCAACATCTCCGTTGTCAAACTCTCTTTCCGATATCACAAAGCCGGGGTCGATCCAGAGGAAGCACGAAGCATGGCACATCAAGGATCACGAAGAGGGCGTGTGGGTCCAGCTCTATCGTTACAGATGCCCGAGTAAGTCGGAAGAAGAGTCTGCGAGTCAGTGTTCCGGTCATCCATCTTCTCGCTGGACCCACATCAGCCAAGTCATCGGGAGGTCTTCCTCCACCTTACAAGTCAGGATCTACTGGCGCACTCGACGATCCTCGAGAGACTCTTGTTGCTTTGCTATCCCTGACTTCAGCCGATGTTTGCTGACAGTCGGGATCGTCGCACGTCGTTCACACATGTGTGGTCCTGTTCAGCCACTCAGTAGGCTGCACGAGTGGTATGCCAGTGCTGGTTTCAGATTCCCGATGTGCAAGCTGAACATCACAGGAACCATGATCACCACACGCATTGATCTCGGATCTCTTCATCCAGTTGCACCGATTCCAGGGTAAGTCGTTTGTTTCTCCATCCATCGTCCCACCTCGCTAAGTCGTGAGCAACAGGATGGTTGGCTGGTCGTCGCATCGTTCGCATCTCACTCGGCCCTGCTGGTTCAAAGGTTTTACCCTCACCTTCAGTCTCGAATCCGTATCGGCCATGATGGACCTACAATGATAGCGATTTAATAAACATCGCCTCTGCATCTCGTCCTCCACACGCTGCTTTGATGTTCATCAGCTTACCCACCATTCCATTCCCAACGGTCAAAGGGTCTCAAGTCTAAGGGCCAACAACCAGTAAGTAACCTTAGCTCACTTCGGCATCCTACACCCTACATACTGATCACCTATCATCGTCCCAGGCCTACGAATCCCCCACGTTTATCAAAACGCGAGATCTCTCACTCAGGATCTCTCTTGCTCAAACTCGCAGGTGTTCTGCTGTGACGTACGCGCGAGATGGTTCCTCAGTCCCAAAGATGCTATAGAGCGGGTGCAGTACTTGGGCAACAAATTGTGTTCCCTGGGTGTCGAGAGCTTCATCAGCGACGCATCGGGGAGAAGCGTTGGATGACCGGGGTTGGCTGATTGACGGAGTTCCGAGCGGACTACTGTTTCTGCAGTCAAACAGTGTGCTGTGATGGGAGGTCATGGATCCTTTTGACAGACAGGACTTTCCTACACCCTGACTGGCAGTCGGAGCGGACGTCAAGTACTTCACCATGCAGCTGTGCGGTGGTCTAGACTCGGTCGCGCGGTAAAGCAAGCTCAAGTTTGTGGCGCTTTCATACTCAATGTTCGACCCATTCCTGCTGTATTGCTTCCTGTAGTGCTGACCGATCTCTTCTTTCAGGTAGCTTGTCGGTAGTACGTCGCGCCACCGTAAAGGGAGTCTCCGATGGCGCATCCGGATTCTTCTGTCTGGGATAACACACCCTAGCTTCAACGACCATCTGTGCATCACAAACTTGGACCGTAAAGTCTCTTGCGTCAACTCTCTACATTTGTCGGGTGGCAAAACCTCCAACTTATAGTCATGAGGTATTGCGGCGGTACGCCACCACCTGGAGAACGTATCCTCCTGGACACCAATCGCCTACTGCAAATCCATGTCACTGGCCAAAGCATAAAACAATTCCTCTTGGTCTCCCTCGTAAGCTCGGGATCTCAGCGCACTCATCGCCCGCACTGCCAGTGTGCCACAAACCGTATCCCCCGCATCTTCAAGACAGCGAAACACCCCGCCACCTCGACGACTGCACATCAAAATCCCTGCAGAGAAGAATCTAGAACTTCAAAGAAGCCATGGCCCGTGCTGTGAATGCATGCATGGCCCAACAGGCACTTATCTCCGCCGGGACCCTGGCATTGGCACTGGCGGCAGGGAGAGAAGTCGAAGCTTCTACGAGTGAGCGTTTGAGAAGCTCGCTGTAATAGGGCGGGTACGTCCAGGTGAAGTGGACGTTCACAAGGAGATGGCGAGGGATATGCTTATGAGACTCGGAAGGAGGCCCTCCGGAGATGAGTGTACGACATACCATCATGTTGTTTGTAACATGGTGTCGTATTGTTATGCATATGTTGCTCACTGCGAAACGCAGATGGGTCCAGGCCGTCTACGTACGACACGCTGATCACGTAGCGTTTGTGGGGATAGACGATCGCGAACAGAAGGCAAGCAGTGGGATGGGTTGCATGGAATGGAAGGCACTGTTCTCCTGATCTGCGTACGAGTACGTTGAGACAAAGATAGGACCCGAAGAACGATCCACCTGAGCTGCTAACTGCGAATGACGACGAGTGAGAGGATAAAATGGAGTTGAAGTGAAGTTACTTTACACATAAAGACATAACACAGGGAAGGACAACAACTATCTCTGAGTCTTTGGTAACATCACCGCTAAGGCGAGAGCGAGAGCGAGGTAGAGGGAGGCGGAAGGGTTCGCAGGAGTAAGAGAGAAAACAACTGGGAAACGAGGAAAGATCCAGAGGATGAGGATTGGGTAAAAGCGCAGGGGAATATGAGGCGTAGGTTAAACTAAGTAAGCTAACGGGTGCCAGAGACGTATAACGACGCAAAACCGAATGTACATGAAAGGGACCAGGTAGCCGTGACCGGGGCGAAGGGAACAGGTGGACATGAAAGGAGAGTGGGAATATGATGGAGAGCGGAGAGGAGAGAGAGATCAGGTTTCGTGCGAGTGTGAGCCATGCGGAGCGCGTGTGCAGAGAGGAGAGCTATGTGGAGAGACTGATATTAAGACAAATATAGATGATGCATTCCGTACGTGCGATGCGAAAGTGAAGTGAAGAGGGAAAAATCGGAATATCATGGTAGCCCTACGTTCTCGTAACCCGCCGCTGAACGCGCTCATAAGCGATGTAGAAAGCTCGATGATGACGAAAGAGGCACAGACGGGAGGAGGGAGAGACGCAGAAACATCGGGAGAAGAGAGAACGAGAGCCACCTTGACCGCCCGAGCGCCGCATAAAGGCGACCATGACAGCAGATTTTCCGTGGATATCATCCGTCCAGAAGAAGGGAAAGGGGTAACAAAGGAAGAGGAAAAAAGTGCAATAAAAAAGACATCTCATCGGAACACCAGTCTCTCTACAGCAATCCACATTCCCGCAGGTGAAGTTGTAGCAGGATGTCTTGGATCGCACTCAGCACGACTGTTTGCATCCATCAAACGAGCCAAGCGAGTGACGACGTGCAATTGAGCGTAAGAGGTATCCATCAGACAGGGCGGAGTCGACATCAATCAGCAAAACGGTCACGTCAAGGTATGAAATAAACGCACATTTGATCTGTTGGGTATCTGTGGCGCAGGTATAGTGCGCGTAAATCTGCTTCGTCGCTGCGCTCTGGTTGAGGGACACGAAGCGGCTCAGGAGATACGCGCAAGCAGCGTCGTAGTTGTCGCCACCCGTGTAGTCGGGGAAGTAGTCGCCTAGCGGTGACCGTGGGAGCTTCTCCGCGAACAAGTCGATCTTGTTCAGGAAGAGGATCTGCGTGGGGAAAAACATGAATGCCATGTCATTCGTAAAGTCGCCGGTGACAGCACGTATACACCGGTCGGGAAAAGGAAGACAAACGTACGATGGAAGTCTTCACGAACCACCGCGAGTTGCATATTGAGTCGAAAAGGGTCAACGCCTCTTGCATACGGTTCTGGCGTACGACACATCAGTCAGCGTCACTAAGCGGAAACACACCAAATCAGCACTTACGACGCTCTCGTCCTCGTACAGCATCTGATCATACTCGCTCAGCGACACCAAGAACACCAGCGCCGTGACGTTCTCGAAACAATGGATCCACTTCTTTCGCTCTGACCGCTGACCTCCAACATCGAACAGCTTGTACGTCAGCTCGCCAACCTTGAACGTTGTTTCGGTGATACCCGTCGTCTTGACACGGGAGCGGAGGATATCCTGGTCGGTGGGCATGTAATTGGGCGAGGACATGCGGTCAATGGCGTTGAAGTAGTACACGGCCGAGTCGTTCAACTGGAACTCCCGCGAGCGCGAGACGGCTTCCCGGACACCTGGATCCTTCCACAGACCCCGTACGGCGTCCGAGATATCGGAGGCGAGGATTTCGGTTTCGAGCTGCAGAGGCAGGCTAAGGACGATTGACCGCCGTGCATCGTTTTGAGGGGCAAGCTGGATGTCAAGGTGGGGCATGGCATCGAGGATGGCGCTGGTAGGAAAAGAACATGAGACGAGCGCAGATAGCTGCTGGTGAATCGAGCACGCACCGCATGGATTGGATTGTGTTGGAGAAAATGATCTCCTTGTAGGACTCTCGTTCAGAATCGTTGTAACCACCGTGGTGGATAAGCTTCATCTGCTTCAACACGGTCGACTGCAAAAGCAAGCATTTTCAGCAAGGGAGTTGCCATAGGAAGGCTGAAGACGCACCTTCCCTGATTCACCAGCACCGAGGAGCAACATCTTGATTTCGTTCTTCGCCATCACACGGTCACGTTTGAGCTGGCTCTCAATCTCATCGTTGCCTGGGAGGAAGGGTGAGCTAAGAGTGGCCTGCAAGGTAAGCAAACGGGGAGAGTACACGCACGGGCCTTGGCCTCGTCGTCACCAGGGGTGGACTGTACACAACCCATCGTAGCAGAGATTAAGGATAAGGTAGAGGGAGGAGGGGATAAGAGGACAAAGGAAGGAAAAGAGTGGAAGGAGCCTCGGGGAGAGTGAAGGGCGGGAGTGGGGGGTGGGGGCGATGAACGACGGCGACGACGACGACGACGACCGCGATGGCGACGAGGAGACGGTGGTTGCGGACAACCCTCTCTCTCAGCAAATTCACGCCTCCCACGTCTCGCCCAAACACGCCCAAACACCGCGGTAGCCCCCTGCCACCGTCTCCGCCCAAGCAACCGTCCGCTGACCGGGGTCCTGCCCTACCCCATCAACGCTACCGCCGCCCTCCTGCCCGTGTCGCTTTGTTCCCTTTTCCTCCGTCTCTTTGTCTCCTTGTCTCTTTGTCGCGACGGAATCTGTTACCGAATTACTTCAGTGCAACTCTCGTAGTCCTCTTAGCAAGGATACCCAAAGTTCAAACCATCCATGTCGTCCCACAACCGTCTCCGCGTACATCTCTGACCCTGCCGCTGTCTTTTCACCCTTCCCAAAAGTTCCCATCACGGCAAATCGTGTCGCCTCCATGTTTTTACAGATCTGCCATGACATGCCAACAATGCAATCTGACTCCACATGCGTGTCTCTTGCCAGCTCGTGCCCGAGTCCTGTCCGCTACCTCGCACACGCCCGCACGTCAACGATACCGGTGCACAGAACACGTTTCTCAACTTGCGCCGCATCGGATCTGTGCATCCTCCTTCCGCTCACCCGACCTCTGTGAGCCCTCGGGATCCGCACTGAAAGCAATGTCTCGACCAGTGCAGCGTCCGCGTTTCCAGTTTCGCACTCAAACACCAGACTTCCTCTCTTACGCGCCACATCGTGAGCCCCGTTCGCTCGTTTCGTCCAACTCCGGCTCTTTCGGATCGTCTCGACCTTCCTTGAACTTCCCTGTGCGACACGACTGGTGACCTGAATGCTGCACATCTGAACGCTCAGTCTACTGTACTCAAACTCTATGCATGCGTACCGGACCCTTTCCATCCGTATCATCGTCCTCTTCTCGAGCGCGCTTACTCGGAGATACGGATTTACTTGCTGAAACCAAAACCCGACCATTCTTCGTGTTATGAATAGCACCATCTCATTTGCCGCTTTGCTATAGTACGTGGATGTGCTGTGGCTGGCGCGCAGCTGAGTGATGTTCACCTATACTTCGTCAATGCGCTTGGCCAATCTTTAAGATTGAGGTTGGCCAAGCCAATCTTCTCCATAAGGCCGTCGTTGCAAGGTAAAAGACTGGTTGCATGAAACGGAGACCGATAACATGTACATGGACTTGGACGTCGATATATTCATACCTGCATCGCGTTCTGTTGCGTCATGCCATCCCACTCAAAGGACCTTTTCCTTCCTACCTATGATCGTGCTTCACCTCACGCGAATCTCCTTAGTGTACTGTGCAGCCAGTCTCAATCAACCGTGCTCTCTTCCATTCCTTAATCCGCTTTGGAGCTCTTTGTACATACTGTAGCACTACGTACTCCCTGCGTTCTCCTGCTAAGACTCGCACTTACACTATACGGCTAGTCGTCAGGATCGTCGAAGGGATTCGTGTCCGCCGACTCGAAACTTGGACGACGACGACCCCGCTCTGGTATCGGTTCGTCCTCGATCGAGCCCGAAGATCCGGCAGACGGAGGCCTCCATTGATTTAACCTTCGCCCTGACCCTGTCGGGGAGTCTAATTGACGTGCCCTCGTAGAATCATAGTTGGGCGGTGGTGGAGACACCGATGGGTACGCCGGGGTAGGACTGTGCGGCGGGGTTTCGTCTGTGTGGAACTCCGGAGGAGTGGAAGGCCGATTGTTGGCACCTCCAGTACGTGCACCAGTTCCGCCGGCAGCTGGCGCGTTACTCCCAGTATGCGCCGTGTTTGCAGCTGGCGCAGCACTGTTAGAAGACCCACTGGCAGCACTCCCGGAAGGCCCTGCTCCTCCAGACCCTCCTTCTCCGGCATTTGCATCAGCACCAGGTTTCGGTTTTTTCTTGGAGAAAGGGTTCTTCAACCCGGCGCGCTTGACCGGGAAACTGGTGAAATCGTTGTGAGTGAGGTCTATACCCACAAGAGACGATTGTGAGACTCACGTGGTGCGGGTATCTAAAGGACCGAGCTCGCGGGCATAAATGGCTTGAAGAACGTCTCGGGCGACGACGAGATCGTGGTCGCGCGCCAACAGATCGTATCCACGTGCTTCACGACGCAGAGGGACGGCCATCGTAGAGCTGATGAGAGCACCCGCGAGGATGGCTGAGACACGCATGGCGACCGACGAAGGAATGCGACGGGTAGAAGCGGATAAGGAGTCGTGAAGAGGGTGATTAGGCTACAATGGTAAGCACGAGTCAGAAAGAGACGAAAGAAGAGGAAATAGTGGATGGCTCACCTGCCGGAGCCTGAGATGAGATTCGGAATATGAGCACCGGGCTCGAACTGGGGTTGTCACCATGGTTCAACTGGTCGTATTTATACTCAAGTACTCATGTCGGTACCTGGCACATGCCGGCCCAGCCGATAAGAAAGACGTAGCCAGCGGCAGCTTCATCTGATTTTGAGTTCTTTTTTGAGTGCTAGCTGATGGCACCTGCAGGTTTGCGAAACGATCGGCGAGTAAGCAACGAAAACGGTGAGAAAACTCAAAAAAAAGCATCATCTGTGCAGTCGGCCACGTCTCCGACATCACTCCATCATGCATCATCACCTAGTGCTTTTATCTGTCTCAAAGCAACGGTTATTCTTCTCCGAGAAGCCCTGTTTTCCACAACGAAAGGCGTCGGTGACGACTTCGTGAAGACACTACAGACAGAGCTCTCCTCTCAGGTCGGTCTCGATAGCAGATTTTTGTATGCAAATTGAGATCATCTATCAGACAAACATGAGCGTGCAACGAACTTTGAAAATTTGAAGGACGTAGAAGGGCGCACCCGTCACATCTTCCGAGGTTCGCATAACAAGCGAGGCTGTAGGCTGAACTTGAAGCTGTGCTGCAAAGAGGTACACAAGCCCCTGGCTGTGAAAAGATGATCTTGCGCAAAACCACTGTACACGTACCCATTACCACCAGGCCTCCTTCAAGTTCCCAAGTGACATCTCGTGAACGTTCAGCCGCCGTACCGAAGTCGGTGAGACTACGTATAAGTTAGCAGCGAACGGCGCTATATCTATGACGCGTCCAGTAATACTGTAGTGTCCCTGGGGAAGAACATGTACATCAGTGAAAGATACGATAAGAGGAGGAGGAAGAGGAGATATATTCCTACCCGGCCTTCGATAGCTCATTGCTTATGCCGTCGGGCCGGCTGAAGCCGGCTGGGATCCAACTGTGGGGCGCAATTACATGAACGATTCATCATTCAAATATTCAAGGCGGCCTTCTTCAGGTCGGTAGAGACCCTTCAAAGTACTCCCAATTGCTGCGACGATCTATTCGCGCTGCGACCTATCTTTTCGGTGTATCATGTTTCTGTGGATAGAGTACCAAGGTCCTCTTTCGTGAGTCATGGGTTTAAGACTGCCGTCACGACTGTAACATTGTTTCTCGGAACTCTCAATCCTTCTTTAGCCGTTGGTGATCACGTTCTCTCTGACGTTCAACTCAGGAAGGCAAACTTCTTCGTGCGACGCACTGGAATATTGCGAGGCCAACTCGATCGCTTTCATCTGGCTTCGGTCCCAACACTGGGCTCTAGTCAACCCTGCTCTCTTACATTACATGAGCCAGTTCGTAGGTACTTGTACATGACTCCATATGCCCACTGCGTCCTCCTGCTGAGACATATGTACACAACACGGCTAGTCGGAATCGAAGGGATTCGAATGATCGGGCGCCCCAGGTCTGGGACGACCATGCTCTGGCAGCTGTGACCCGACCGAAGACCCGGCGGACGGGGGCCTCCATCCACCCGCGTCTGACCCTGCTGGGGAATCTAAGTCCTGTGGACGTGGCCTCGTAGAATCATACGTGGGGGGAAATCCCTGAGATGGCGGTCGATAACCCGGAGGCGGAGTCTGCGGTCGAGGGACCGAAGGAGTGTTCGGATGATTGGGGTCCGTCGGCTGGTACGGCGGGGGAGCTCGGGAAGGACTTGGTGCTCTACTGTTGGCGTTTGCAGCAGGTGGGGCATTTCCAGTATGTGCAGCATTTCCACCGGCAGCAGGTGCGGCGTTTCCAGCAGGTGCAGCACTTCCAGAAGGACCTGCCCCTCCTCCTGCGTCCCCAGTGTTGCCGGCACTGTTTGCGCCAGGTTTCGGCTTTTTCTTGAAAGGGTTCGACAACTTAGCGCGTTTGAATGGGAAACTGCTGAATGGGTCTTGAGTAAGGTCTCAATCCACAAGAGACGACTGTGGAACTTACATCCCGCGTGTTTCCAGTGCACCGAGCTCGCGCGCAGAGATACCTTGAAAGACGTCTCGGGCGACGACAAGATCGCGGTCGTGCGCCAACAGATCGAATCCACGCGCTTCGTGAGTGCGAAGAGGGATGGCCATCACAGAACTGACGGTAACAGCGAGGACATTGGCGAGAATCGCTGAGAATCGCATAGCGACGATTGATGAAGCGACGAACGGACGTAGAGGTCGTAAAAGATATAATTGGATTGTTTTGGCTGCCAAGATGACAATGAGTCAGAACGAAGAAAGTGAAGAATAAATAGCTCACCTGCCGGAGCCTAGGGAGATGAGTATGGAGCACCGGGCTCGGACTGAAGATTTCATTTGGGTCAAGGCTCCGTATTTATACCCATGTTGGTACCTCGCTGAGGTCATCGTAGTCCAGCAGGACCTGCTGTGTTGCCGGCTCTGCCGGAAAGAAAGAGCAATCAGCTTACTTAGAACTTTGTCTGATATTGACTGTGCTGTCGTCGTCGATAGCATTTAGACGCAAAATTTACAACACATGTGCAGCTATGTGCAGTCGACACCGTCTCCGAGAAGATCTTTGCACGACCCACATGCAATGCACAGGAGTTGTAGGCCACAACATCATAGAATTTTGTGTCGCAATGTCGATTGTTTTTATCCGACTAGCCCAGAGTTCCACCGTACCATCGTAAAATTTTGAAAGGCGTTCATACGTGGAGACGGGATTCATTTCGTGCCCGGTCCTCGCCGATAGATCCAGGTAAATATTGCGGATGATCTGTCAGACAGACATTAGCAGAGCGAAGTTGGGCGCAGCATGCAGCATGTCTCTAATTACATACCACTCTCATGTATCAACCAGAATCGTCCTCGCAGCAGACTGAACGAATGATAGTACTGCAATCAATCACGGTTAAGCGGTTTCTACTATCAGTATTAACATACGTACCAAGTATTTTAGATCATGAACAGGTTCTACTCAACCAATATTGGATTCACGGCCTAGTCTCGGTCAAAATACGTTCTAAACAGCGGTCTCAGCGGGGTGCAGGGGCTGCAACCGAAACTAGTTGCGCACAGCCAAGTGCACACTTCATCGACTTCAAAAATGAGGCATCGTCCGCACCCTTGAAGCTGCAGGGCAATCCCCGTGCCACGTCACATATGAAGATCTAGAGGGTAAAGCAATATCGTCATGAGCCGATGGAGTTTTCACGGGAGGCGTAAAAGGACGCACTTTTCTTATATAAACATGGTGTGCGAAGCTGAAGAAGAAACTTGAACTGCGACGCAAGAACACACACAGCAACACACACAGCATAACGGTTTCCAAAAGATGCTCTTGCGCAAGATTACTGTACACGTATCCATTACCGCCCTTCCTTCCCAAGTAGATCTGACTTCTCGTCCAGCCATGGATTCAACTACAAATTAGCGGCGAACGGGGGCAAATCTACCACACGCCCGACAATGTTGTAGCGTTTCCTATAAATGGACGTGGACGTCAGCGAACGATATGACAAGAATATCCAACCCAGAGGAATAATAATTCGCTCAACCGATACAGACGACGGCAAGAAACCAAGCAATGAAGAGTAAAGCAATGGCAGAGTACTCACGTGAAGAACGAATGCCAATCGTCCAAAACCTTCTTCTCCGAGTCGTCAAGGGAAGTCCAATCGGGTATAGCGTCCTCCTCCTTCAAGCTTGACTTCCCCAACGCCTTCGACGCATCTTTCCCCGCAAACATATTGTACGAGCAGCCTGGGCCGTACGTGTCTCGCTTATGCGTCACGTCGAACACTGTGCCTACAAGCAGCGCAGCCACAATGATCAGTCTGTGGCATTTCGAGTGATAAGAAAGGAGGCACACCTTTGATAGCGACGTAAATTGGCTTGCTGGCATCAGCGCCGTTGAACTCCTTCAGCTGTTCGAGCTTGAAGGGATCGTCCTTGGGTGGGGCAAGATCGGTCCTAGGAGGCTGCATGATCGACTTTGTCTCTTTCTCCTCTTTCTCTTCTTCCTGAGTCTGTGGTGATGCTGACAGCGACGGTTGGCTGGAGAAGCGAGTGTATAAATACAATGCGACTGGGAGCAGCGCGAGGAGAGAGACGACGGCGGGAGTCGAAAGTGTCGAGAGAGAGAGCAGTGAGGACATAGCGGATTCGCGGTGGGGACGGTGATCGCTATGTACTTGGCGCCCACTTCGTCTTTTTCAGCTGCTTTCGCTCCGTTCCCAAGCTACGTGTCCATTTGATCCTGTGGGTCCCTCTTCTTCACACATGTCACAAACAGCCTGAGCGTGTTCAAGCTCTCGCTGGCACGCCCTGCATCATGTTCACAAGTCTAGCCTCTCAATCAGTCTCTACTAGTATACCAACCCGTTCGATTACTTGCTCCGGGCTCCGCGCTCGACGCGGCTAGGTTACGGTCAGTGTTCAACGATTCTTCTGCCTACGACTTTCGCATCCTCTCATTTCTCAGCTTGTCTCTACCTCGACTAAGCGACACCCAATGGTCGACAGAATGAAATTCGTTTTGTATCTCCGCTTCTGAGACCTCGGTAGTTGGTCCTCGACAGCCAGTCCGGACGCTTTGGCCATTAGCTTTGCCTGCGCACTCGCCGCCCGCGGTCAAAGCGGTCGTCACCAAGCGGGCATTCCTGGAAAATGAAGACCAAGCAGATCAAAGCGTCGAAGACCTGCAATATAAATGGCGCACCATTTCGTGGTTTGTCCTAACAGCGACGTCTCGAGAAGACAGCTGCATCCCACACAACCACAATGGCCGACGTCTTCCTTGTTGATTCTTCTTCTCCCGCACCTATCTTCAAAATCCTGTCGTCTCCCGACGACCTTCCTCCGACAACCCGTCGGGAACTGCTCAGCTACATCTTCATACGCATCAAACAACTGGACCAATTTCTCAATGAGATCGCGGATGAAACCACGTTTTTCCTCAGGCGTGTTGACAAATCCGGATTCAAGGATCTCGCTTGGAGAGACAGAAAGTTGCTCCACTTTGGCCGACTATCCTTGTACTGGGAAGAGCAGTGGAACGAGCTCGCGCAACTTCTCAGTCAGCATAGATTGTTGCACAGAGACCTGAAAGAGGTAAACGCGTTCAAAAGGTTCGTCTGTATGGCATATGTTCCAGAGTCTCCGAGCTCACACAGCTTACCATCTTCAGAATGCGGGTTTACGTTTTACTCCAGCCCTTCGAGGTCGAATGCAAGAGACGTTCCATCCCGTTTCCAAGACATATGGTCAACGTGTGAGTACCGCTATTTCATCTATCTGTGCTGCAACAGACTGACTGCGAACCCGTAAAGATATGAAGCTAAAAAAGCATGCGATTTCGCTTATCCGCCGAATCCTACGACGAAATACTTCGGAGGATGTGATCTCCGAAGGTGTTCGACTGCCAGGTATGTAGTACTCTTCCTACTGCAACGACATGTACGCTTACGCTCTGTTGAACCAGCTCTTCACAAGACAAGCAGACCTCTTCTGCTATGCAAGATCTCATGCCCGCTGCGAGGATGATTGATGAGAAATCACTTGTCACGCCCACGCAGAGCAACATTTTTGTCGACAGTCTATTGCTTCAGGCGTACCCGACCAGACCAAAACCGGCCATTGCGAAGAGCTGGGGGTGTATTATAGCGTAACGTCTGCCGATTGTGCAATTGTGTACTCATAAATGTCAGCTTTGTCAACATCGGCACTTTGGCGTCATACTTGAAGGAACGCGGCCCCAGCGAGGCCAGCCCATACAAGACTTTGTTCATGCTACCAAGAGAGGTCTCGTCGACTCGCTCGTATTTGCCCATATGATTTGCACTGACGCCTTCATCACGGCTATAGGAGAACAGTAGCTGCAGAACTTCAAGCAGTACTGTTCTCAACGGCACTCTGAGAACTCAAGGCCGCGTCTGTCTGGCTGACAGAACGCTTAAGAAAGCTGAGCCCTGGAACCGAACGGGTCTCGCATTGTCGCGTTGAGATGGGCCGCTCAAGATTCAGCTCTTCACTCTTTCTTCTCGTCAGATCTCAAGCTTTCGAGCTGTGCCACACTCCGAATTCTACCAAGAGATCACTGTCATGGTGAGCAAAGGTTTCGCTGCGACGTACTTGGAGGCCTAGTGGTGAGTACACTTCAACAATTCGAGTCGTTCCGCGCACTATATAATGACATGCCCATGCCGTATACCCAGGCTCATACAGCTCGGGTACGCAGCGCCACACTATACAAATCCGTCGCGTCACCAGTACCTTCAATCGATGATTATATTGGAATCCAAGGCCTCGGCTTTCACGCCACGGAAGACCGAACTCGGGCTGTGCACCTTTATCACCCTATTCAACTACAGCAGAGTCAATCGACGATGGCTCAAGTGTATTGACCTCGTCACCTAAACGAAACTCTGTACCTGCAAGTTGCATCGACGCACAAACAGCATCTTCGGCACAACGCAACAATGTACCATCAATACATGGTCGGATTTCGCTTTAGCGGTTGGAAAGGCGCTCTGATCCATCATATCATACCTGGAGCCTCAGGCTTGAGCTGTGTTCGTGCGATTGCGTGCCAGTTGCAAGTGATTGGTGCGTGATACGTCTCGTGAGTCACCAGTGACTAACACCGCATAGCCTGAGGCTGAAAGCAAAATATCAGATGGCCACTGGACGTTCCGCTGGCTCGGAAAACCACATGAATCGTCACGCCGCGTACCACTTGTATCAACTCCTGCGAAACTCTTCGTTCACGCCATGTCTCAAGCTCAAGAGGCACCTGTCAGCAGCCTTTTCCCTCAGCGGTTCTGTGTCCGAGTCAAGTACTACGTCCGGCGGACTCACGAGGTAGTAAGTACACTGTACTGTGCTGAACGCTGGACGCTGATTCTCGTTCACTTTGCAAGGCGGTACCGCGGTCGCATTGCGATTCGCACAACTCGTGAATAAAGATTACGACAGACTACGACCTGCCTAAAGCTCATATGGCATTCACTTAACAACGATACACCAGGCATCAAATGTGCCTGTATGGCGATAGCTTATAAGCCAATACAATGGTGGCCCAAGTTGCAGATCAGAATGTAAGTACTACTCCGACGGCGTATGCAGCCACATACGGCGCACTGCCAAGTACTCAGTACCTTTTTACTCCTTCCAGTGCCTGTCAGTGCAGATGTCTGGATGCCGTGGAGTGGCTATCAAGCTCTAACATGCAAGTCGGATCATGCAAGTCGGGTCCAATCCAGCAGGACTTCACGATCCAGTGATGCTTGAACTGTGCTTACTCCATTCGGGAAATTTGAGCCTTTGAGGAAGCCATCTGCGCTGCCGGCGGAGTCCTATGTACGACCGTCATTCGGCTGCGTTCTCGAATATAAATACAATGCCCGAGGAAGCCATATCTACAGCCCGGTGCTCCCATCCCCCTCAGGCCTCAAGGCCTCATCCTCATCTCTGGCTCTGGCAGGCGAGTTTTCTCTTCTGCCGGACCTCTCTCGTTGTTCTTTCAGCTTACATAACGACTCCGTTGCAGCTTGACCAAACTCTCCACGGCCTTAAAACTTTTTCATCGCATTCTCTCATCAATAATAGCATCATGCGTTGCGCAACTCTCTTCGCCTGTGCCTTCACCCTTGCCATCAGCTCCGCAATCGCCGTTCCTCTTCACAGCTCCCAGGCGCGTAGAGACCATGAGGACGCTTTGGTGGGTCGAGACTTCGACCTTATTGCTCGAGACATCCTTCAAGCTATCCATGCACGCGAGCTCGCTGCTCTCGATGCCCGCACAATGTGAGCCCACCTAATTATCATGTGCAGTGTGGATGATTCTCATGGCCCGTCCAGCGTCAGACGCGGTAATGCTGTAGCCTCAGGTATCGCCAAAGCCAAAGACAAACTCCACGGTGGATCCGCCGGCACCAACGCTGTACCCAACAGTCCTGCCCCGTCATTTCATACCGATCCAGATCCTCCGTCCTTTCACACCACGGCTTCTGCCGATTATGCTGCTCAAGATCAACGTCGGGCCCAAAATCCTCCGCCTGCATTCGGGGCACAAGGTCTTCGGGATGGAGGGCATGTTCGAACGCCTCAACCAGCACAACCGGCTCATGCAGCATCGAACGCAGCAGCTCCTCCAGCAGCGGCGCCCGCGTCTGGCAATCCTGCTGCACCCGCCGCAGGCAATAGGTTTCATTCGAACCTGAATGATGCCTTCCCTCCAGATTGGGACGCGACTCCCTAGTAGTGGCCGTTTTGCGATATGATTACTCAATGTGGCGAATCATATACATACGTCGTATACGAAAAGATGCAGTTATAGGTTGACCGTCGATAAAATCGATAGAGAAGAGCGGAGAGGTCAGTGGCGAGAAGAAAAGCTGGATTCAAGGACCGTAAAGGCGGGGAGGACATGTATAATTGTGTAAGTGAGCTGTCCATCGTTGATTTGCTTAAGTAGTATGCACAATCAAACTTTACCACTAGAGAAAAAATCAACAAGCACAATTGTCAGACATTTATCGATATTTATCAGAGAGACTGAATGTCGAAGTAGTATACTTACAGCGCTCTGCAGAAGTCATGGCAGTCGGTCGGGGCGAAAGAGAAGAGAGGAAACGAAAAGACTTGTTCAAACTTCAAGTTGTTGAGAAACAGCAAATCGCCCCCTAGGACGTAATAGTAGGCGATGACGCAATCCTTCCCCGCCCTCTCCCCCTGCGTCGAGGCCTGTTCTCACTAACGTCCAAGTCCTTCGTTTTCTCTTTTCTCTTCCTCGCGGCGTCCCAGCCATTAATATTGTATCTAAAAACCGCTGTAAACAACCTCGAATCGTAGGATTCGTATCGTAGGCTAACACGTACTCTAGGCAGCGCTCATTCGGCGTTTCCCGATCGTTACTGTAACAAGTTTCTCTTGTCGCCACGGAGTCGCTCGAGAGTCGCTTCCTTGGTTCAGTCTTCATCGTACGACTGAGGGTACGTCAAGCTCCACTGTTCCTGTCATCTATGTAGACACTCACACTATCTCCCTAGACTTACATCGCTCCCCTCATTCTTAGGTACATCAATATGATATAGTCTTCATCGCGCGACTGAGAACTTATTCACTCCGCTCCTCTCGTTCTTAGCTTCAACGCTAGAGCGTCCAAGCAGCATCCAAGAGAATCATCACGAGATATTCAGCTCTCAGAGCCGGAGAAGTACTACAGCTACAGCACCTGGTAAGATCAACAATTCTCGTGATCGCCTCGTAACCACTTGCCAGAGCTCGCAATCTTCAGCAATCCGAGGCCCGTCGCGGTCTGAGCGACGTGTCCCTCGGATCTCATGGTCAATGTGAGCGACTCTTCTTCCCATAAACCGCTCGTTCTAATCCGAACCCAGACTTTCGCTAGCACGCCATGTATCATGTGCACAAATCGCGTCTCGTCGGCCGCTATTTGTCGTTCAATTTTCACCGCGCTCGACGCCAGTCGCGACTGGGTTTGGATCGGTGTTCCACGACCCTGCCAACTGCTCCTTTCACCTCTCACAGCATCATTTCTCTCATTTCTCAGCTTGTCTCTAGCTCGAGCAAGTGAATCCTCCTTGCCGATAGCATGATCACTGTTTTATCTTCTACGCTGAGGCCTTGGTATGCGGTCTTCGACAGGGGAATGCGGACGCATTGGCCAGTAGCTCTGCCTACACACACACTCTTCGCTGTCTAAGCGGTCATCACTAAGTAGGCATCTCTGGAGAACGAAGACCGAGAAGATATCATTTTCGTCAGCATTCTCACGACAGTCTCGTATCTGGAGGTGCCCGCAGCTGACGAATTCATTCTTTCCGGTCGCAGCGGAACCCAAAGTAACGGAATGGCCTCAAGAACCGAAGCTTTCAACCCGTCGCCACAGTCCAAATTCTAGGCGAAAACCGTCATCGGTTGTAGCTTTCTCGCTGTAACGTACTTGGAACGCCAGGGGTGAGCAAGCCTCGACGGTTTCTCTCCGCTATGATTCAACTTTCCTATGTAGTGTCAATGTCATGCTCGTGTCTTTCACAGTATTGATGCTCTCGGCACACACACCTCGCAAATTCGTCGCATCACTCCGTTGGTCGAACGTACGCACTGGTTCTTGATGACAATATTGGTTCACAAAGACTCAGTCCCAAACGGTCAATTTTGGACCGTGCGTCGACAGGCTACCGCCATGCCGATTCAGCTACAGGCCTAGCAGCAAGCCTAGCAGAGGCAAGCTCACTAGTCTAGAGAAGGCGTACGGCGTAGCAAGTGGTGTCACTCAACCCTCGTACACCATCATGTTACTAATAACCGTGTGCATTACTTAAGGCCTCAACCCCAGTGAAAAGTCGCGAAAGCCGCTTCGAGCCGGCGCGAGCCAGAACGAGCCAGGAGCGTCCTGGCGCCACAGAGTCGAGCAGATTCGAGCCTCTTCAAGAAATCCTCTCGTCGGCCATTACTCGAGCATCATGAATGTGATGGTAGTCCCTCGCTGTTCCTTGAGCTTGCCTCTTCATCGCACTGGCGATCCCATCAAGTCCGTTTGCGCTATCGCACTTTCTTCTGGTTTCCTGTCCCTTTCAATGTGTAGTTATCCCTTCGCTCGATGCGGGCAGCCCGACTTTACCTGTATCGTAGTAGACCAATCCTGCAATGGCTTTGACACTTATTTTACTCATATAATGACATGGATTCTCCTTGTCCTGTCTGCCGACATGAAATACATGCCGTACGAACTGAGAGACTTAGTACGATGATGTTTTGAATAATCTGAGTCGACGTCGCTGAGTTTGGCGCGCGTGCACATGTCGCCGGATTCGAACGAACATCACGCCAGCAAGACTTCTTCTCATACTACTACCACTCTCCATCTGCGTGCCAGTACGGTCGACCACTCATCGTATTTCGTCTGGGTCTCCTTCCTGCTGCCTCATATTCTTCGCCTCTTCCCTCCCCTCCACTGCGGTCGTTGTCGTGCCAAATTATTCAATACTACCGACTCGGACTCTGCCCATTCTCCTCGTATCTCGGCTCGGAGTACCACCTGCTACACACGAAGACAGCACTTGGCAATAATGTCAAAGTGAGTATCTTCTACGGCGTTGCAACTCCTACAATCTAACGCGACGAGTAATACACCCAGTATAGCGAATCGGCGATAAGTTCAGATATGCCGGAGACTCTCAGTTCGTCATGTCGTTCCGCCTCGCGTAAAACACATTCCTCCTTTCACTCTCCCCTCAGATTTGTTGACATCTAATGTGGGTCTTCTCGTTAGCTCTTTCTGAGTAAGCTGACGCCACCTCCCTCACACAACGATTTCGACAGACGCAGGTCATTGCGAGATGCTGAGAATGCTACCAGTCTGCCGCAAGCACGACGAACAATGTGAGTTCACTGGAACTCTTTCCATTTTTTTATATTCACGCTGACCTCAGCAACTCACATGACGATTGAAGTAGGTACGACAGGTCGGAGAAGAATGGAAGCAGCAGTCTGCGCCCCGATACTATCATGTGTTCCACCGTTACAAGTTGCAAAGTGCGTATATACAATTCTTCTATGTTCACGGACAAACAATGACTCTCTCTCAGTATATCTCCCTGCTCTATGATCACCACGGCGAAGGTACTTAGTACCAGAGCGACGGGCAAGCACAACCTTAGCACACCTCCCAATCCCAACAGTCTCGCAGCGCCATCGATACGAAGACATCTTCCACAACGTCTCCAATCCACTGCCCTCGCCACATCTTCTGTCTCTCGCTAGCGACCACCACCGTCACCGGCGGTGACATTATCGTGAGCCCGTTTAACATGCTCACGTCTTCCTTTACTAACACTCGTGACTGTGCACCTTTTCAGCGTACCATTGTGCGAGTGGTATGCCATTCCTGCTAGACACCTGTTAGTTGATTTCGAGAGAAGGGACGCCAGGATGCGGCAGAGAGAAAAGCCCATCCTCGACGTATGTTATGTTATGTACTGTGGTCTCGTGTAGTACACTTGGTGCTGTATATGTTTTGGGTGGAAATATATTTGTTTTCAGCATTCCAATCATCCTGCAAGAGCCTGGAGAGGAAAAAGCGAAAAGCTCTATGAGGCTCGCGGACGCTTGATGTCGCCCGAAGATCCATCGAGGCAGATTATAACATAGCGGGCGCAGTAGAGCCTCAGCGGACCCTCCGCTGTGGCTCTCTCCGGCTCGAAGCGGCCATCTCGACTTTTCACTGGGCCTCAACCGTGAAACCCGTCATGATGGCTCACTAACATTGAAGTCGTCACCTCAATGTTACTTGAATCCAGGTCCCAGCATCTTCGGCACTCCGCAACAATGCACCATCACCGAATGATCGATCTCGATCAGATCGTAATCACCGCTGTGGCAAAGCCGGGCAAAGTGGCACACTTGGATCATACATCCCTGAGGCCTCTGGCAGTGTGTTTATGCGATTGCGTGGACTCTGATAGTAAATGGTGCGTCGTACGTCTTGGACTCTAGAAAAACTGGTATTGCGGCTAAGTGAAGACCGTTACATCACTAGATGGTCACTTGACATCCCGCGAAGCTTGGAGTAGCGTTTGCTACGAAGTTCATTGTCACGCTGCGTACCACCTCTATCAATATGTTGTAGATTATTCGCTCAGGCCTTGTCTCGGGTCAAACAGACGTTTCCTAGAGGTGTTTGCACGCTTGACCTTCCAGCGGTCTGCTGCTTCATTGAGTGTAGTGCTGATTCTCATTTACTTTGCATTGTTTGCAGGGCGGTCGCATTGCGGTTCGCAGATCTCGATTACAGCTCGACTCACGTTCTGCACTTAGCAGTTAACGTTTAACAGTCATCAAACACATCACGCCGGGCATCGAGGGGGCCTGTTTAGCGATAGTTTATGAGCCGATACAATGATAGTCTAGATTGCCGTGGGTCACAACGTAGGTACATACATACATATCATCTGCTGGCTTTCCGAGACTTTCTGGCTTTCCGGCGTAATCATCGGTGTAGTACAATGCACAGGGCACTACTGTCGGTGCAGATGACATAGACGCCGTGGAATAGCGACATACCAAGCTCTACAATATTAATCCGATCTAACCGGTGATGCTGGACCTGTACCCACTCGATGCGGGAGGCCAATCAGTATCACTGACCATTCGGTGCTCATCGGCGTAGATCCAGTCAACTGTGCAGATGTTATAGGTGCCGTGGAGTTGCTACCAAGTTGCGTGCCCGGTGACTGATCTGATTTAGCAGGACTTCGCGATCGGGTGATATTGGAACTTGTACCCGCTCAATCCGGGAGGCTCGTTTCTCATCTGCTGGCCTTTCGGTGTATGCAGCGGCGTACAGTAGTGTACAGTCAGTGCACCACTGATTCTAGGTGCCGTGGATCTGCTACCAAGTCGCGTTCATTGGAGACTGATCCGATTCAGCAGCAGTTCGCGATCCGGTGATGTTTCACCCGTACTCATTCAATTGGGGAGGTCGAGAGAGCTTTCTGTGCTGCCGGCAAAGCCCTGGTATTGCTCGCCGTTTCGCGCGACTCGCATCTGGCTGTACGTGTCCACAGCTATAAAAACGCTGGCCAGAGGAAGCCATATCCTCAGCCCGGTGCTCCTTCACATTTCATCTCCTCATCTCTGGCTCTGGAAGGCGAGTCGTCTCTTCAATTATTTCTCTCTTGACGTCCTTCTGACAGACATTCTCTATTGCAGCCTATCGACATTCTTCACGACCTTATCATCCTCGCCTCGCTCTCCTTCATCGTCATTATGCGCTACGCAATCATCCTCGCTTGTGCCCTCGCTGTTGCCACCAGCTCTGGAATGGCCGTCCCTCTTCACGAATTCCAGGCGCGTGAAGTCGACCAGGACGCTCTGGTGGCTCGTGACATCCTCCAAGCCATCCATGCACGCGAGCTCAATACTCTCGACGCCCGCACAGAGTGAGTGCACTCGATCTCATGTTGACTGGGTACGGACTATGCTCATAAACTATCTAGCGAGCTCAATTTCTTCGTCAAACGAGGTTCACATAAATCCACTCCCCGTCCATCAGGTGGAGGTGGTGGTGCAGCCTCAGGCTCTGGGAACGCACGCGACAGTCCTGCGCCGTCGTATCATAGTACTCAGAGACCTCCGTCCTACCGTTCCACTGCCTCTGCCGATTATAATAATCAAGACGCACGACGGGCCGCACAACGCTTGCCTCCATACGGAGCTCAGGGAAATCGGGATGGGGGGCCAGTTCCCGGGCAGCGAGCACAGCCAGCTCATGCATCTTCGAACGCAGCAGGTGGCTCGAGGGGTGGCGCGGCTCGTCCCCCTGCGGCTAGCAACTCTAGACAACATCAATCTGCCATTGATGCTGCCTTTAGGGGGTACAATGACTCACCGTCCTCGTCACGGTCGGGATCGAGAGGAGCAGGTCGGTAACGCGGCGAGCACCCACAGGTGGTAGATACTCCTGTATAGTCCCGAATATTAAAGAATACGACATATGAGTGGACTATTACGCTTTTTGAAAAGGGCGGTATAAACAAGCTGAAAGAATTGAGCGAGGACGAATACATGAGAATGCGCACGGTAGCAAAACGCAGAGACAGAGAGAGAGAGCGCAGACGCAGAGAGAGAGAGAGAGATAGAGATTGGCGTCGACGCGTGACTTCAGATGCCATTCGGATAGACAGTACTCATGTAGTAGCATTGCCTTAGTACATGTACTGTCACGGTACTCTTTTCGGCGTCTCCTTCCACCCCACCCCTCTTTGACTCGATCGATCATGTACATTGTACTCTACGTGGTGCAGCACGAGCCTTGTCGTCTCGTCTCGGCCGTCGTCAACATCGTTCCTTTGGAGTCTCAATCACTGCGCTGCAATGCACCCACATGTCAGATTGGCCGTTCAGGAGGAATGTACTCAATTCAGTCGTCGGCGCACGCTAGAGCTCAAGATAAGCCTCCGCCCCCTCTGGCTACCCGCCATGGCCCGGCCTTGATACATGTTTGGCACCTCCTATTCATTGCGCTGAGATGAGGTGATAGGGTCTTTCGTAGTCCTCCTTACTCTCCTTCGTTGGTCGTCGTCGTGCCCGTGAAGGTCATCTCATCACCATGGGGTCGGCATCCTACCAGAAGCTCGTCATCGTCGGGAACGACCAAGGATCTGCGTTCATTCTGCGGGAAACTAACTTGACGGTGAAACGGAAGCAAGACAGTGAGACCGCTTTCAAAAATTTGACTTCTGGAGCTCACAACCGTCTCCCATTGTGTCACAGAGAAATTCGAATGGCTCTCGTACGACGTCCCACTACGAAACGTCGTCTGGGCCGAACTCGTCAATGACAAATTCAAAGTCAGCTTCCTGGCGCGGAAGCGGAACAAGAAGAAGGGACCCTTGTCGCTGGAGACATGCTCGGGCGTAGTGGATGAAGTGTCGCTGGAGACGGTAGATCGGTTTATGAAGGATCTGCAGGCTGCCGCATACGCAGGTGTGAAGCCGGGGCGAAGGTTGAAGGTGGTTGTGAACCCCAAGGCAGGGACCGTGCGTACTTGATTGCTTGTGGTCTCATTGGTCGCAGCTCATGGGACTTCGATTTTAATAGGGCAAGTCTGAGCAGATATACAAACGAGACATCGTGCCGCTGTTCAAAGCAGCCAGATGTCAAGTGGATGTCACTTGTACGCTCACCTTCGATTCGCATCGTTTCTCTACCTCCTGACCGACGCCAACCAGATACCACTCATATCCAACATGGCATCCAAATTGGCAAAGAGCTGGAGCTTAACAAGTTCGACGCGGTTGTTTCAGTCGGCGGCGACGGCATGGTTTACGAGATTTTGAACGGGTTTGCTGAGAACTCAGACCCCATGCGGGCTTTGAAGATACCCGTTGCTCCTGTACCCACGGGATCTGGGAACGGGCTTGCGTTGGATATCCTAGGTGTTGAGGTATGTTTCAGCCTGCGATGATATTGCTCCGGCTCACACAACGTATTGACATGATAGGAGGGATTGGATGTACTTGCATCGGCGCTGAACGGGGCTAAGGGGCGAGCCATGCCGGTAGACGTGATGTCCATTGTGCAAGGGAACAAACGGGCGCTGTCATTCATGGTGCAGACAACCGGACTCATGGCTGAGGCAGACCTCGGCAGCGAGCACCTCAGGCCACTGGGAAGCACGTACGTACCCCTACTTTTACTTCTTGCACATCTATGTGACCTTTGATTTCTAGCCGCTTCATGGTGTACTTCCTAATGGGTGTGGCTAAGCACAAGCAGGTCCCGATCAAGCTACAAATCAAAGTAGCCACGTCCGATAAGCAGAAGATGGTCGAAGACTTGCGCGCATCCCAGAACCAAGCCAAGCGCGACCTCAAGCTCACCCTTTCGAAGTCTCGTATCGCGCCCCGCTCCGATGCCGACCCCAACTCCCCACAAGTGACTACGAGCGGGCCATTCATCACTACGACTGGGCTCGAACATGCGGACGAAGACGGCGCACAGTCGTCTCACGCGGGTGACTCTCCTGTCGCACCTGCGCCGACCTCTCCTGTCCGGGACTCTACCATCTCGTCGGGGACAGACCCACGCAAGAGCATGCATACCGACCATACCGACGCCACGCGTGTGTCGACGCCGTCTACCCCTGATACGACCCCGCCGTCCACGCCGCCACCCTCGACATCGAAGCTCCCGCCGCTTAGGTACGCGCTGTTGAAAGACGAAGAGTTGAAGGAGGAAGACGGGTGGATGACGGTGACGGATCCGATATTGTGGTACATGGCAGGGAAAGGTCCGTACGTCGGGGAGACGTTCATGTCGTTCCCAGTCAGTGTGCCGAATGATGGGATGATCGACGTGGCGGTGCACAAGCCTGTACGCTTTTCTCGTCTTTGAGAGAGAATTCATACTAAGAAGCTCCTGCAGACTTCTCGGACCGGACTTATCAAGGCTATTGATGGAGCAGAGAAGGGCAAACTCTACTGGACGAATGACGTACGTGACAGTCCTTTCACATTCATCAGATGCACTCAACGTCAATGCTTTTTTCAGGAGCTTTATTACAAAGCAACTGCATACCGCGTTACGCCGCTTCCTTCTCGCAAACGGTCTAGTTACGTCTCAGTGGACGGTGAAGCCTTCAAGTTCGAGCCGTACACTGTCGAAGTGCATCCCGGATTGGCAACCTTACTCAGTCCCTATGGATACTATTGCGCGGAGTTTGACATACCCCAGCCTCAAGCGACGGCGACGGCGAAGGCGACGAAGCGGCAGTCGCGGATGCCGCGTGCTTGATCAGTTGAGTCTGAACAGAGGCTGGAATGGACGGGACGGTGATTGGCTTGGTTGTATCACAAAGGGTCTCATTGGAGAAATATCTGGTATTCCATATCCGTATTGCTGAATGTATGCTATTTTACAGTGATCTGGGTGGCTGCGTCTGATTCGTTTCTATCTTGTGTATCTTCGTTCTGCAGCGTGCGGAACGAAGCGTATGGCATGAAGAGGGACCTCAAGCTCCGGTGTCCTTCTTGTGCAACTCCATAGCCCACGCAGGTGGTTCGTCCTTCCCTTCCTCTTCTAGCCTCTCGCCTTCCTCTAAACTCTCGTGTACAGTATCTGCCTTGTGTTCTGCGGGCGCATATACCTGCATATATGCGCGTTATTTTGGGCACGCGAACGTTTCCTGCGTCGTAATCACTCACGGTTGAGACGATCAGGGGTGTCTGGCCGGTGTTGATGAACTACAGGTGTCGAAGATCGTTAGCGAGAACATGAGATTTGGCGGAGGTGACTGACGTTGTGCTTCGCACCGGCTGGCACGATGACGACGTCGCCTGGGCTGATGGCTTCCTACGAGCAGTACTAGGTCTTGAGCTCGGGCACTGGAAGTACTCAAATGTATCCACATACCGTCTTGCCGTTAACCACGGCCTTGGCGGTACCGGAGTGGAAAGAGAGATGCTGATCCACAGTGTGTATTTCCTCACCGTGGCGCATGTCAGTCCGAATCAGACGGCTCAAACACAGCCGTACACACCTCTCCGATTTCACCACCCACGGGAATTGTCATGATCACCAACTGGGAGTCGCGTCAATGCGATGTTATCCGAACTCATCTGCATGCAAACGCACCTGGCTGTTCCGTCCCGTCCACAAGACGCGTCGAAACTTGTTGCTCTCCGACGCGACCTTTGTAAGGTTCTTGAACACCTTCATGTCCTTCATAGGCTCGGTGTTAGGCTTATAATGGAACGCCATCTTGCTTTGGAGCTGCAGAGAACTGATTGGAGACTGTAATGAACGACGACGGAGAAGGCTGGTCGCGGTAGAAGGGAGAGAGCGAAAGCGGAGCATGAGAGGCGATGGGAGGTACTTTATAGGGGTTTCGAGGGAGCGCTATTTAGGCCTGGGTGACGGAGGCGCATTCTATTATGCCTCCGGGGAGAAGCGGGGATGGCGTTGCGGACGCTGATGTCATCGCTGCTTTTCTCGGCGATGTTATTATAGCAGGCATTTGTGCGCCAGCTCTGGTCGAGGAACTGCTGGATTGATGAAAATTTCGGATAAAATGAGAACACAGAGCCACAGCTATATTGGAGAACTATATCGACGCGTGTAAATCATCGTAAAGTGATCTGTTTTGTTTTGATTCATGTCGAGGCCACGACGCGTCGCGGTCACGTGCGTCCAGCGCTTATAATTCGAAAGGTATGAAAATGTTTGAAAATGCCATTCTGCCAGACCTGTCTTGTCTTGCCCTCCAAGTACTGCCCACGAACTGTCTACAAGCTTCAAGAGCATATCATACATATATTTCATTATCTTACTCCTCTCACTTCTTCGTCGCTGCAAGCTGGATGGCGTATCTGGTCCTCTCTGTCACAAGTTGCACCTGTGAAGAGGCTCGAGTTGAATCCACCGCACTGTGTAGTGCCAAGTCGAGTCTGATACCAACCAGCACTCGTACTCTCCTTTTGTGCCATTCTCCACTAGCTATTCCCAGGTGACCTCACCAATCTGTCACATGCCGGCCCTTGCAACTCTTCACAGGTGACCCTCGACCTCTATCACCTCACAACCCACGCTTACACTGTTCTCAAAGATGACCAGAAGTCTGTGATACCACAGTGTCAAATCCGCCACACGTCTCGTCAGTTTGTCGTATTTAAGTTCCACGTTATCTGACGTTCTGATTACTGCCTGTTATCCGCGACCTGCAGGCCCTCTGTGGCTTACCACGCAGAGCAGACTCATGCATTCCTGGTGTATAGGTTCCGGTCGTGGCATAGTCTTGCCTTCTCCACCCTTTTTATGCGCCTTGTCAGGCTGCTATGAAGAGGAGCATTCTCAATGGGGAGAACAACTGATGTATCAATGTCGACATGAAAGGTCTTTGGTCGGGGAGATTCCGGAGGAAAACGAAGTACGTACTGTTTCTCACAGCAGGCCTTCGGTTCCTGGGTCAACACACTCACTAATTTTGGTCTCTCTTCCCATCTCAGGCTCTTCACCCGGATATACAGACCCCACTCGCACGTCCACATGGCTACGTGATTATCTTGCCTTTTCGCCGCACATCATGCTTTCTAGGTCATTCAAATCACGAAGATGTCGCGGTCGAGAACGCGAATGTCGTCGAAGCCATGCTGCAATTAGTCCTCGATATTCCTCATTGCTCCAGATCGTTGGATGGCGTGTCCCCTGTCGTCTCAACTTCCCAACACACACGCCTTCTCGAGCCATGCTACTGGAGTTCATAAAAGGCCTTTTGCCTCAAAGATAGGCGATTAGAAGACACCCACACTCGACCTTGCTCTGTCTCGCGAGATGAAGTCTCTCGTGTGGTCCCTCTTCTTCACATTGGCTGTGGCCCCTGCGGTCTTTGCGGCCAAGTTTCCGCAGAATGCTTGGACGGATGCATCCAAGCAGACGATTCCGGGGAACGCTGTGCCCAACAAATTTATCGTTGAGGTGGCGGACGTGAGCGACATTCCTGGAAAGAGGGAGCTCGGCGCCCCGGACGTGAGTCTTCCGTCATAGGTATCAAGCGAGCAGGTGCTGACGTTGTTCATTGGCGTGTTCTCAGTCTCATAAGAGACTGTACCATGCATTGCGCAAGAGAGACGTCGGATTCAAAGTCGATAAGGAGTTCAATCATCAAGGTATCTTCGTTGGTGCTTCAGTCACTCTGGACGTGAGTACGCCAAATGTCCAGACATTGCTTCCATACTGATTGTATATGGCGTCATAGAACGCAAATGTACAGTGACAGCGCCTTCATCACAGAAAGTAGTGCTAATCAAGTCCGTGTTGTTGATAGGACAGGAAGCAGATCACACAGATACCTGGGGTGAAAGCGGTTCGCCCAGTGATTCTGGTCCCGGCGCCCAAGTATGTTCCTCTCGCAACTTACATTGCGTGAGCACGCTGACACGTCCTTACAGCCCTGTCAATATACACGTCGTATCTGGTGTCGATGACCCGGCGCTGCCACCAGATTCCGAATCAACTCATGTATTGACTGTAAGTAACCCAGCCAGCTTTCTCGAACTTTTTGCTTACGTGTGTTCTCAGGGCGTGGACAAGCTGCATGCTCAAGGGATTCTCGGTCAAGGAGTGAAGATTGGCATGTGAGTATCTATTCCAAGCATTTCAAGACACTAAAACATACCGACTTTCATTCGCTACAGCCTCGACACTGGTATTGATTTCACTCATCCCGTTCTCGGTGGCGGAATCGGCCCTGGTTTCAAGATCATTGGAGGCTTTGACTTTGTCGGAGACGACTTCACCGGCGCGAACACCCCCGTTCCAGACCCTAGCCCCCTTGATCAGTGCAACGGTCACGGTACTCATGTGGCAGTGAGTTATTCTGCCTTGCAAGAACGCTCCCCAAGTTGTGACTGAGAAACTCCTCCTGTAGGGGATCATTGGCGCCAACCCTGACAATCCATTCAATATCAGTGGTGTGGCGTTCCATGCCTCTTTGACATCATACAGGATCTTTGGATGTACTGGCTCTACTACCGACGACAGTGAGTAGTGTTATTCTCATTCCACAGCGAACTCAATCTCACTAGCGAAATGCAGTTATCGTCGAAGCGCTGCTCCGTGGTGTGTCCGAAGGACAGGACATCCTAACTATGTCTCTTGGTGGCTCCGATGGTTGGACGGAGAGCACTGCCTCCGTGGTGTCGAGTCGCATCTCGGATACTGGGAAGATCGTCACTATCGCAGCGGGTACGTGCTTTCTTCTCATACTTAACGATCTTTCTCATCCGTGATCTGCGTGCAGGAAACGACGGCTCCAAAGGCGCCTTCTACACATCCTCACCCGGAAACGCCATCTCCTCCATATCTGTAGCCTCTCTAGACAACACTGTCATTGAGCTGCAGAACGCCACAGTGCACGGTGTCGTACATGACCCCATCACCTACTTCGCCACATTCCCTTTTCCGGTCAACGATACTCTCCCAATCTTCGTAACCAGTACCGATCCAGCTGTCGTCGATGACGCGTGTGACCCCTTACCGGACTCAACACCGGATTTGAGTGGATTTATTACGATTGTCAGGAGAGGGACGTGTACATTTGTGCAAAAGTTGACGAATGTGGCGGCGAAGAATGGAACGGTGTCATTGATCTACGAGTAAGTCTTTCTTTCGAATATCGAAATCACTCCGCTTACGCTGCTTCACAGTAATGGGAGCGGCTTCAGTGCAATTGACGTTGGCAACTTCACTTCCACGCTCATCCAAGCAGATGATGGTGTATTCGTGAGTTTACCTCACCGCACGCGACATCTTTCGTTCTGACTTTAGAGTAATAGTTGGTCAACGCATTCGCATCGGGCGAGACGGTCTCCCTCTCTTTCCCTCAGTCCGGCGCGGCCTTCGGTTTCCCTGACCTCTCAGGCGGACTCATCTCATCCTTTTCATCCTTCGGGCCCACCAATGACATGTTCTTTAAGCCCGCCGTTGCCGCGCCCGGAGGCAATATTCTATCCACTCTTCCCGTCCCTTTGGGTAGTTTCGGGATTGAATCAGGAACGTCCATGGCAACACCTTTCATTGCCGGCGTATCTGCTTTGTTGTTTGGGGTGAAGGGCCACAGCCCGAGTGTTGGTACGACTGCTAGGACGTTGTTTGAGACGACGGCGCAAAAGATCTCGAGCAGTCACACTGACGGAGATCCGCTCCAGAGTGTTTCGGTGCAAGGTGGCGGATTGGTGGATGCGTTCACTGCGATTACTACGGATATCGTTGTCACTCCGGGTGAATTCCTACTGAATGATACTGCTCACTTCAAGCCCCTGTGAGTACTGAGCTATTCTTCCAACCTGTGCTTGTCAGACTGATCTTTTGGACAGGCAAACATTCACCGTCAAGAACAACGGCAAGACGGCTAAATCTTTCAAGCTGAGTCATTCTCCGGCGGGTACAGCGCTCTCCTTGCAATCTGTTAGTCCCCTCTCCAATGACAGTGCGAGTCCACGGACTGATGCGTGGCATGCTTACAGGGAACATCATTCCCCGCAGATGGTCCAGTTCCACTCTCCACCAAGTTCGCCACGGTCAAATTCAGCGAAACCTCTTTCACAGTACATCCAGGACAAACCCAGAAGTTGACCGCCCACTTCACCGCACCGTCAGGCGCAGACGCAAGCATCCTTCCCATCTTCTCCGGTTTCATCGACATCGACAGTACAGATGGCCTGGATTCGTTCCACGTCTCGTATGTCGGGCTCGCAGCGAGTCTCAAGGACGCGCAGGTTGTCGATAACTCCGATGTGTTCTTTGGCGTCAACCTTCCTGCGCTCGGTGCGTCTGACGGGTCATTCATCTCGGGCCCAGCCAACTTTACCTTCGTGGGGAGTGACTTCCCAACATTGGTCATGCGCTTGGACTTTGGTACGCCAAAGCTGAGATTTGATCTCGTCGACCCGAATATCAAGATCAAGACTACGCTTAATCAACGCAGCGAGCAGACGCACGTGCTGGAGAAGTCGGTGTTCACCTTCCCAAACGCGGCGCAAGCTGGAACCTTCTCGCAGGTCAAGATCTTAGGCCCATTGTTTGAGTTCGACTTCCTCCCTCGCAATTCGGATGTGAATGTGAGTACCGGTATCTGTTGCTCCTTGAAGTAGAGCGTCATTCACAGCTCTCTGGCGCATCTAGGACGGGTCCGGATTCAATTCGTTCGGACTGACGAACACATTTGCGAATGGAACGACGATTTCCAATGGATCTTTCCGCTTCCTTCTCCGTGCCTTGAAGGTGACCGGCGACCCCACCAAAGAGGAAGACTTTGAGAGCTGGCTCAGCGATGTGGTGGGAGTGCAAGCACCAAGTCCATAGAGTTGAGCTGGCGGTTGCGGTTACAGAAGAGGTGTTTGAGTTCTCAAGTTGGATCGAGACTAGATCGATGCGCCTCAGATGCGCCTAGATGGTGGCTTTTACCCTCACAGGCTCGTCACAGAAATTGTACAATACGAAATCGTGCGTTGAGACTACAACGAGAAAGCCTCCTTTGCACGTCAGAAGATTCAATCTCTGATATGCGTTGAACAATGAAGAAGCCGGTCGCGTTGACATGCTACGGGAGGCGAGGAGAGCACAGCAGCGCTGCTGTGGACCTGCCTGCGGTCAGCGCCTGCAGGAATCTGGACAGATCCGAGCCCTTTGCCTCGAGGACGCCTCGCTAAACGACTCCTTCACTGTGACGGCCAGAAAGCCCCGGACTCCTACGACCAGAAAATTTGCCTCGAGGCTACTCGCGATGCGATATAATCACTCCCCATTGCAGACAACCGGGAGCGTTCTCTCTTCACCCCACCACGACATGCACGGCCGTTGCTAACGACGACGACCATGCTCGAACCCTGCCAACTATCGGCTCTCTTTGTACCGCCACTCCACTCTTCACCACACTACTGCTTTATCTTGCAGCGCGGCCCTCGGCCCTCTCTTTGACCCTCGTCCACCCCCGATCCCCATGCCCTCGCATCCCCCAGAGCACCAGGCCATCTTGGATAGTCTCAAACGCAGCTTTAGCTATTTGGACGACAGAGCGCTAGGCTCTACTGAGGTTCAACAGTTCATTCCTGAACCTGAGTACAAAGCCCTCGTTGGTCGTTTCAGAGAGTGAGTCCTCTTTCTCGTTCGGCGAGGCCGCATACGTGACTCATCGCGACTTGCGTAGATTGAGAGCTCAGCATGCTATCCTAGACTGGACGACGGCTTTTCCGACCATCTACACTACGAAGAAGACCGTAAAAAACTTTATTGTGAAAGCGACGTTGCCTCGTAAATGCAGGAGTCTGGAGAAGCAAGCTCAGAAGTGGAGGAAAGACGCTGACGTGAGTTTTGGTGTCTTTATCCTTTGTACAGTATTCTGATTGTAGCTCGTGGTTCTCAAGAACGTTGCGGCAGCAGCCGACCGCGAATGTCAGCACGTTCGCAAGGAAAAGCTGGATCGGTATCGGCGAAAGTATCCAACCTCCATTTTCGACCGAAACATCGCGTGTGGAACCATGTCGTCGCCAACTGTATCTGAGTTCGCAGTTCCACCGAGATGGGAGGCGCGTAGCGGCTCAGAGAGCAATCAGAGTCTACCGATAGATGGCGGGAGGCAACCAGCTAGTACGTTCTCATCCCTCATGACCAGCGGTCATGTAGACTGACGCTTTTTCAAGCTGTTCCCTGGCTCGTAACGACCGACATCGACGACCAGACATCGTCTCTACCTTCTCCAGGGCTCTCCTCCAGACGGTCTACCATAAGCGACCCTAAGAGGCCCACGCCTTGGCTCACGAGAACTCCCAGTGGCAACTCCCTTATGAACACTCCCGTCGTGACTGAAACGTTCCGCGTTAGGACAATTTCCACCTGCCGATGACCATCACGCCTTCCCTTCCACCTCAGTAGTGTTGGAGTTTTTGTACGACACCGGACTTGTAGTTGTAGTATGTATGTTGGCCCAGTAGATGTCTTCTTATTGTACGTTGCATGTAAGCAGCGACGATATAATCTAATGATATACGATATATATGCGCCACGTCGCATGCCCTGGCACCCTGGAGGATTTTGACGTGGAGTTCGTCGATCGATCGTGAGTTCTGCGAACGAAGTTGCTCGTGTGTCAAACGACGCCACTTCACCAATATGTGGCTTCTGCGCATGGAGCTTCGAGAAGAAGCTGCACAAGAACCTGGCTCAGCGCCAGCTTCTCTGATGACCACATTGCTTGAACACCCGTGCACGCCAGGAGGTGCGTGGACTGAGGCAAAATGAGGATGTATTCAGTACAGCAAAGCAGAAACAAATTTTGAACCAAACCAGAACCAATCAAGAAAGAATAAAAGCGAGAATGACAACCACAGTGAGAAAAGAAAACGTCGTAGAGGTTCATCGTTCGGAAAAGAAGATCCCATACGTCCATATGACGGGGCGGAATCGTCCTGGGGTAATAATATCCGACGATGGTGAACTGGTGATGTGATAGAGGTGGCGGGTCTATGTAGGGTAAGTATGGTAACGACAAACAGAGGGGATGAAGGAGGGGGCAATGAATGATGCAATGGAGACTACGTGTAGAGGGGATAGGAGAGTGCGGGGAGGGGGAGGGGGTAAGTATGAGTGGCGCAGAGAGTGAGTAGGACGTGATAATGGAATGCGATGAGAGGATCAAAAACGACTTATGGAACCGGGAGACGAGAGAGCATGCGACAGGGTTGGCATCTTCGTTTCTAGCGAGGTATAATGGAGATGAAGGGGAGGTTATATGGTGGTATGCTTGAGTGTGGAAATCATAGCGCAACCATGTATCCTGAGAAAGCAGCGAGTGCTAGCGAGAGAGCGACGCCGAGGGATAATGGGCGCGCGTTGGTGGTAGCAGACGAGCCGACTGGGCCACCTGAAGAGAACACATAGAGGTTTAAGTATCGTTCTCGAGATGAAAGCAGCGCGTGGCTTACCATTTCCGCCGCCGTTCGTGCCAGTGGGAAGTGGTACACCAGTGTTTGTGATGGTAGCAGAGCCAACTGCACCAGTACCTGCGGGCGCACCAGATCCACCTGCGTTACTGGACAGTTGAGCAAATCCGACCGATGGAGGGTTGGCGCGGAAAACAGAGTAGACGTTTTTCTGCATAATCAACCTCGTCAGGATAGCGTCAAAGATGGCCAGTGAAGTTGTGTCACTTACCAAGAAGGTATCACCAACGACCCAGCTTGGGTTGCCTCCACCTTGACCGACGTCGGAGCCCTGAGTGAGATCGAAGATACCACCCAGACAAAGCCCTTGGCCAATGGTACCCAGGTTCATGTCCTCGGGGTTGATAGGCCAGGACGTGCCCCCGAATGCGAACGCGACTTGAACGTTGGCCGTGCAAGCTGGAAGAAGCATGACGTCAGTCGTATCACGTGATCATGTTAGCGCTCATGTCACTCACGGAACGCGAAGAATCCTTGCATCTGGCCTGAAAGGGCGACTGAGTTGGGGATTGCTTGGAAGATAGCCTGGACAGCTTGAGACGGACCACCGACGAGGGTGGTGCCGGTGTCAATGGCAGACAACGCCGCATTACCCGTTGGGATTGAAACGGAGTTGTTGTTAACAGTCACAGCTGCAGTGCGATAGGCACAATCAGTATTCGAAGATAGAATAGGTAAAGAATGAACTTCTGGGCACACACCTGACATCTCCAACAACCAGAAAGTGGGCTGTGTGCCGCTCGGCATGTTGATGAATTCGATGTTGCCGGTGAACAGCGAGCTGTTCGTACCACCGAGTGTGAATACACCTCCCGGCTCATCATCTTGCGCGTTGCGATCGTCGATCTCACGGGTGAGCCAGAACGCCATCTCCGGGGACGAGAGTTGGTTCGCGTTAACGAGCTGCTGCCAGAAGGGGGTAGATTGAGTCGAAGCCAACGCCTCGAACGCCAATCCCATAATCCCCGACGCGTCGCCATCCAACAAGCCGTCCGACAATGTTGACGCCACGAGCAAAGTTTGAGCAGTGTTGGTGAAGCCACCCATGCTGACCGTGTCCTGCGCAACCTGTCCGCTCACTTGACCGCTGCCGTAGTGAATGGTAATATCACCACCACTTTGGCCACCGGCGGCACTGATGGAGGAGGACTTGGTGGAGTCGAAGGTGGGTGTCGAAGAGTCGCAACCCGCGCAACCAGACGCGGCCACCCATAGATCGGAGGAGCCGGTATCCAGGACAAGCTTGAAATTCTGCCCTGGGGTACCGACTGTGACTTCGCCCAAGTACGAAGAGTCTTGTTTCTGAGCGAATAATAGAATCAGTAAGCGCCATGCTACTGCGCGCCGACGAACAAAGCGGCAGGGAGCGTGATGCAGGCAAATGAAGCAACGCGTCGGCTCCACGCCCGACAAGGACTGCCGTAGAGACGGCTGTTTCTACAATGGCGAGAGGCTCACCTGGTTGATAGTGGGGATCCCAACAGTCTGACCTTGCCTCTTCATCTTCTTCGCGGTAGAACCATAGCCATATCTGTCTCTCATACGCTTCGCAGCCTCAGCAACTTTGCTCTGGTCGAGCGAACCATCTCCGGTGACGAGCGGACTTCTTCTTGTAAGAGGGACGTGCAGTGGTTCCGCGGCCACGAGAGAGACGAGAGCGAGGGTCAAGAACGAAGACAAAATCATTGCGATTCGTGAGATGAAGTGGTAGTGTTGCTGCCTGGGACCGGGAGAATGCTGACTTGGCGACCTTGCGAGATGGCGATAATGAAAATATGAGAAATATAAAAGAAAGCGGGGATCGCGCTAGGCGTCCGGCGAGGATGTGAGGAGAGAAAGAGGCCCGGGAGAAAAATGGGAAGGAGTGACTTTTGTAAGATGGCGGGGGCGGTGGGATGGTCGAAGCTCTCCCAGTCCGTCAGCTGCCATTCTCGTCGCTCGTCACGTCGCGTCACACGCCGTCACGCTCTGTCGACACCCACCGGCAACAGCTGCTAGCCGGTTGCGCTCTTTCTTTTCTCTCTGTCGTATCGCCTCGTCTCATTCCAAGGCCTCTCGCGTACTCGACGAGGGGCTGAATGCGAGCCTAGTAGGCCAACACATAGCAAAGTGCGCAGACCGCACAAAGTTAAAAATACACTGGCAGGTGCTATAATTAACCTTTTAATAATGCGCAGCTGCCAGTGCGTGACTGCGTGACGCCGTGCACACAAAGGCTCGATCATCTGCCAATGCACGCCACGACTCGGAGTCGCAGGAAAGAACAACTTCTCCTCACAGCCTCCGGACATGCCTCCTTCCAAACGACCATCCTGTCAAGTCTGCACCACAGCAGAGTCCAAATATACTTGCTCAAAATGCATGGTACTCTAGTACCTTTCTCTTCATTTTGCTCGCTTTGAAATGTCTCTCAACGTTGCCTTTTGTTTCGCCGTCCATCAGTTGCTCTGTCCCCTGCTACAAGCGCCATCAAGGTAAGCAATGCTTGGACGTATCTCCAAGAACAAGTCAAGTGTCTTACCAACTCTTACGCACTCTAGAATCCTCTTGTGCACTGGCGTCTTTCTCCAAGACTGCTGCGCCGATTCCCATCCTCGAGCAGAATGTTGAAAACGCGTCACTTGACCCGCTAGAACGTGAGTACATACACTCGAAACACCTCTCACCAAGAGTTTTATTAGGCCCATGCCGTCTGCATAGCAGTAACATGCCGTTGAATACTGTGCGCTCGCTGCGCAGTTGTGCCGTGGCGTTACTGCCTGCGCAGTGCGTGCTTGACGGCCCGAGCATGCATTGTCACTGCACGTCGTGTGCAGCCCATTGCTCGTTTCGCATAGAGCGCGAGATGTACGAGACTACACTGTCGCTGGCTGTTGGACTCCACTTCTGCGAAATCATCCTCTCCTCCACGATCCTCTATTCACGGGTCCCGCTCCCGTGCTGTCTCAAAACGCGGAAATGCCCTTTTGTGACAACAGCTAACGTTGCATCTGCCTTCGTTTTGCAGCTCCACCGGCCGACACTGAACCCGAATCGGAGGCAATTCCAATTGAACCTGCCCTGCGGCCACTGACCTCACTCAAATGGCCATACATACCTGAAGAGTCGGCGTATCCTGACCCTCTCAAAAGAGATGACCCCAAGATGCTGCAGATACATCAATACGAGGCTATAGGTGCGCTAGCGAGACCGTCGATCAAAAATCAGTGGAATAACTTTTGGATGCTTATAGCAACGTCACAAGCCATCCGGAACACGCTTGCCACGAATCCACGACTCCCTCTCCTCCTCACAGCTCTAGACAAGCTTCGAGGCGAAAGCCGCGAGGATGCTCTACAGCGCGCACTAGGCGTGTCTGATTCTGCCACTGCAGCACAGCGACATTGGCAAGATCCCGCATTGGCTGGTATGACAGAGGAGGATATGCAGGCGCTGAGGAGATTGGCAGAGACTGTGGAGGCTGCGGTGAGAGGTGGGAAGGAGGACGTGTTGGGATTGGATTGGGGTGATGGCGTCTAGATGTACTTCGCAGAGGTCTGTCAAGCACATTTGTTCTGTATGTCGCTCGTGTCGTCCCGTCATGTCGCCGGCTTTTAACCCCGTCACACGGACATAAGGGGGCATCGAGTAAAGTGACACGATGATACTGGTGGCAGTATGACGACAGAAACAAGTCACAGTCAAGATGCATGAAAAATATCAGGGATCGATAAGTGACAGGAAGAAAGTGCAGCTACGATGGTAAGACGGGAGCGACGAGACGACAGCTAACAAGTGACAGCAAAGATACATGTAGAGACAAATCCAGAATATAGGGGAACGTGTGAGTGTGCATGGAGTTGGGCTCATGACATCTCTTCATCCGAGTCCGATATGTACTCTTTACTTTTGCTGAGGACGCCAATCAGTATTTTCCAGGGCCGCGAAGAGAAAAGAACGAGATACGTACAATTGTTTCTTTCGACTTGGCGCGGTCGCAGTAACCTCTTCATCCTCGTCATCTCGTACAACTCTCTTTTTCGTACGCTGTAACAGACACATTGGTCAGAACACACAGCTCCCAATCTTCGACAAAATTTACACGTACCTTCTTCGCAGCCGGCTTCGACTCATCCTCTCCCCCACTAAACACATTCTCGTTATCATCATCCCCGCCCTCTGGATCCCCATTCCTCCGCAGCTTCCCACCCTTCCGCTTCTTCTTCGCTGGCTCTCCGTTCGCTGCTCCCTCATCTCCACTTCCATTCGCCTCTGCTTTCTTCCTAGGTGCTTTCTTCGGCTTCCGTTCCCGTTCCTCATCGCTCTCCGCCCGCACTTCGCGCGTCCACACCATCGCCTCCTCACGCGCCAACCGACGCTCTTCAGCGAGTTTCTCAGCTTGTTCGCGGTGTGATGCGAGGCGTTCCCGCTAAAATTCGTGCCATAGACGTCAGCATTCGCGTTCCACGTTTAAACATTCCAAAGGAGGTCAAAACGTACCTCCAATGCATCTTGCTTATCCTTCTCTTCTTGCCGTTTCTGGCGAGCAGCGTCGAGCTTGGCCTTCGCCCCCGCCTCATGCTGTCGTTGGATGGCAAGTTGCTCGTCACACCGCCTCAGCACACCATCACCGTACTTCTTTCGCTGCTCGGCGAGCTCCTTGTTGTAAGGGACGACGGGGGACTTGTCTGCTGCGAGGGAGGCGAATAGCCTGCACAGAAAGATGTTAGGCGACTCTGAACAAGCATCCAGGACGGAAAGGGCATGCTTACCTCTGAGCGTGCTGAGCTTGGTCAATAGCCTTCTGCATCTCTTTCACAGTGCGCTTCGCTGCTGGGACGGTGATGAGGAGTTCGGCGGCCTTCTGCTCAATCATGGCAATGTTGTACGTGATGGCCTTATCGTGCGGATGAAGGTGAAACGCCTACATCACGATGTATAAGCTCGCCTGCAACATCGGGGCGTCAAGTGAGACTCGCCTTCTGAGCATACGAGAGAGCGGTGTTCATAGCGCTGAAGGACATGTCCTTGTTGGCTTTTGAATACCATGATCGGCAAAGACAAAGGAGAACGGGGACATTGTGATCATTGTAGAACTTCCGTGATGCAGTCTCGTACTAAACGATAAAATATTCAGTAAAGGGTGTGACAGCAAAGGGAAGAAAGCTGCACGCACGCTCTCAATGGCACGATCATAATCATCGCTGGCGTAATAGCAATGCCCCATATTCGAATACACGCTCCCATCGTCCATCGCCTCCCTAACTTTCGCAAACACGTCCAACGCATCCCTCGCATTCCGTATCCTCTTCTGAGGCTCGTCTGGCGCCAACGGGCCGATTCCACCACCTAAGTTACCTAGCGCATCCTCCGCAGTCACGATTGCGAGGCCCTGCGCAGCAACGGCACACATCGGGTCCAAGTGCAGCGCTTTCTCGTAGAACTCTGCTGAACGCTGGAACCCACGCCGCCTCTCATCAACGCCTTTCGGCGAGGCGTCTCGGCTCTCGCGAGCTTGGTGGTACTGGATCCAGCCGGCGGCACATAGCGAGTAGAGGTCGTACTTGTCATGTTCTTTGAGCGTACGGAAGACAAAGTCTTTCGCGGGGGTGGCCATGTTGTTTTGAATAAGGAAGTGGGTGTAGAAAGCGCGGAGGTTGAGATTGGATCCTTGGGAATTGAGGGCTTCCTTGATCAGCTCGTGTGCTTCGTTGCTCTTGTTCAGATCCGAAAACATCTTCGCCTGCCGTAGTTTGGCTGAGACGCTGCTAGTCAGTCGCAATTCGTAGACTTTAGTTGGAGAACATACCGTCAACATATTCAGGATGCCTGGTAAGCAGCTTGTCGTAAGCTTCTCGCGCCATGGTCTCATTCCCTTCATCCTCGTATACCCTCGCAAGGTTGTATAGGATCGACGTTGACATCCCTTCACCCTTCCCACCCTCCATCATGGACGCATGAGTGATCGCAGTCTCGTACATCGCCCTCGCTTGGTCCAGTTTCCCGTCCAAATGCTTCAGCGCCCCCAAGTTGTTCACCAGTCGCGGATCCGGCTTCCCGCCAGCTTCACTGATCCTCAGCGCCTCCGTCAAAGCCCTCTCCACTTTGTCCGAGTTCTCTCCCTGCCATAACCGTGCCATCTCGATGTGGACTTCGAGGTCCTCGGCGATATTCCGTCCGGAACTAGTAAGAGCTTTGTGTTGATGTCCGTTCAGCTGAGAATGTGGATCTTCTGGTAGTCGGAGAGCACGGCTAACCCGGTCGTACAGCTCGCGAGCTCGCATCTTTTCTTGAGCGTGATCGACGCCAGGGCGAGGGTTTGCCCGAAGAGAGGCGAGCATCGCAGAAGCCTCGGCGGACCGATTCTCGTTTGGCGACTGAAGCAGGGTGTCAAGAGTATGAATGGCGGAGGGTATCTCGTCTGTGGGCAACCATCAGAGACCGAAAGGAGCTCCAATAGTCATAATACATACCAAGCTTGAGTTGAATCTGAGCCAGGCCAAGAGACGCCAAGACGTTAGCAGGTTGGCCCTCCTTGGCCAATGTATAATACTTCTGCGCGTCAGTGAAAGCATCTGTGGATTGCAAGACGCGAGCAGAGCGGAGATACCCTTCCGTCAAGACTGTTAGGGTGTCAGCAAACTGGACCGTGCGTTCTGCAAGTTTCAAGGCCTGGAATATAATGAGTCAAAAGCGATTCGCGAAGGCTCGAGCATCGGTCTTACCTTCTCGTACTGGCCCTTTCGTAGTAGCAGTTCACACAAAGCGTTCGCAGCGGCGGAGTTCTTCTGGTTCGTCTTGAACGCAAGATTGATCAGCCTCGTACCCTGGATGTAGTGCGCCCGCCTATCCTCTTCTGCGAAGGAATCACTCTTGCTTGCGTTCATGGCTTCCAATCCCAGGAGGAGCTGTGCCGCCCATTCCGAAGGATTCTAAAAATCAACTAAGCAACACGCCTGAGAAAATACTTGCGCCACAAGGACTTACCACCTCCAGACTCCTTTCCCATGCGGCTTTCGCCTGAGCTTTATGGTCAAGAGCCCAGAAACAAAGACCGATGCCTATTCGTGGGTCGGGTTTGCAACTTGGGCTAAGTCGGAGAACTTCTTGAAACAGGCGCAAGGCTTGCGCATATTGCCTGCGAGTATACAATATTCGAGCCTTCCCGAGCAGTGCAACCGCGTTAGTAGGCTTGATTGCGAGGACACCATCAAAAGAACGGAGAGCATCGTCCATTTGCCGGTTCTCTAACTGGTAGATGGCTGAAGGGGTAGATATGAGACCCACACTCCAGGCCGAGAGAATAATGACGCACCGCGTGTTAAGAACGCAAGTACAGGCGAGATTGCTTCGCCAGAGGCTGCTCGATCCCCCTGATTCAAGAATTGAATGGCCTCTTTGTAATAAAGATCTCTCTGCTTCTCTTTTGTCTGCGAATCCTGCCGAGCATCTTGGAGTATGAGTTTTGGCGCGCCTCTTGCTCGGGCAATCTGGATGTTGGCCAACAGATAGTAGGTGGGAGGGAGCGACGAGGTCGAGCCGTTTGCTTGCAATGCTTGCAAACATCATAGTTCTTGAGTGCAAGTAGAGTGATGCACATAATGTGGTGCTCACTGTCAATGGCACCCTGCGCTAGCTTCTCCGCAATATCCAAATGCCCCTGGTTCCAGTACTCCGCGGCGAGCTTAGTCCACACCCATACTTTCGATTGGGAGTCCTTCAGCACTTCCAGCAAATCGTCAGGGTTAAGTTCGAGATTGTCAAGGTCGATGGAGATGACTTCTTGACTCGTGAGCTCGATGTCAAGCGTACGGCCGGCTGGGGGCGACGGCGATCGGGTCCCGTTCATGTTCGACGATGAGAAGGTGCAGTCGACGACGGAGCCAAGTCAGATGAGAGCGAGTCGCACAGGCGTGGTGTGTGCGAAAGAAGTTGTAGCAGCAGTAGTGTAAGCTACTGAGTGTCGGGAACGTGAGCAACGGCGAGCTCGAGCGCCTTGCCGGCGCTCCAGCGTATATGCGTCTTTTGATTGATCACGTGACGCGTTCAAATTAGGCAGCGACGTCCGGCGCAGCAGCCGATACACACCGTCCTCGTCGTTCCGTGCGACGACGGCGCATCTACTTCCTCCCATTATCCGCCACATCTCGAGCTCTCGCGCAGCTCGTTCGACTCTCGATCGTACTCAAATAGCCGTTGCGCTGCTGGACCAACGCTTCACCCAGCAAGACTCCCGGACCCTCTGTGAACACCCCATCATTGATATTCCGGACGCCTCGGCCGCCTAGTCCCTCCAAAAGACCGTGCAGTGAAGCTGGATTGCATTCGAGTCGCCTCGAATAGGACGCTGAACATCGGAAGTCACTTCCATCGCCGGTCTTCGTAACTTTTGTTCACGGAATTTGGACACTGGAGACGTCGTTTTTGGGATCTATCGTTGGGCGTGATGACGGTCACTCACCGGAAGCGTCAGCACCAGCCGGAAGAGATCCAAAGTACGTGCTCATGTTGGGTCTGAATCATGTCGTAGACTTCACTTGCCTGCCTGCACCCAACGAAAGAATTCTCACGCAGATCGCTTACGTAACTTTGCCTCTTAGCCGTGAACGAGCCCGGTCTGCAGATCGAGTGCGATGGGTGCCAATGCGACCTCACCCATTCCATCCGCATCAAGTGTGCCGACCCGGTTTGCGAGCCAGGAGATGGCGTCGACATATGTCCCTCGTGTTTCTGCGCAGGGAAGGAGTTCGGCCCACACAAACGGACACATGCGTATCGCGTCGTAGTATGTGTATCCACTGTCGATGGCTTCCGCATTCAACTCATCGTCAATTCCAGGAACTACATTCTTATCCAATTTTTACAGAAGATTGGGGAGCTGATGAGTGAGTATTGTGTTCACGTATGGGCTTCGTCTGACACAGATGGTAGAGAACTTCTGCTTCTCGAGGGCATTTCGTCACAAGGCTTAGGGAATTGGCAAGCCATTGCGGAGCATGTAGGGACACGATCAAAGGAGGAGGTTGAGCAACATTACAAGGAGGCGTATATAAACTCACCTCACTGGCCATTACCGGTATGTCCTCGCAGTTACATACACTACTCTCGCAACTCACCACCACACAGAGAATGGATGCTGAGTTCAACGTGGACCCTTCCGAGTTCCAGGAACGGAAGCGACGGCGTATCTCTACCATGAACTCCAACCCTCCTCCGGCACCTAAGGTCGCACCTACATCTGCACCTGGTGTACATGAAGTGGCCACTTTCCTCCCCGGTCGTCTCGAGTTCGAGCATGAGCTGGACAACGAAGCCGAAGACTTGGTGAAAGACTTGGAGTTTGGTGTGTGTTTAGAGTGGGGTGGCGATGGCATTGTAGAGGACGAGAATGACCTAGAAGTCAAGGCGCGAGTCAAGTGGGAGGAAGAGATGAGAGCGTATCGAGAGGCACAGCCGACGACTGGAAAGAGACTTCCCAATGGTTTACCCAACGGCTTTCTCAATGGGTTCCACCACTTTAATGGCGACACGCCAAAACGCGGGACGCCAAGACCGGAACCAAAGACCGAAGATAGCGCAAGCAACGAAGACGAGGAAGCGGACGAGCCTGTAGTGCCGCTACCGATCGAGACGCCCGAATCTCTCGCATTCAAGCTGACACTACTGGAGATGTACAATCAGAGAGTGGAGAAGCGGCAAGAGAACAAGGCGCTGATGTTCAATAGGGGATTGTTGAACTATAAGCAGGTGCGTACGGTCCTGTCCTGCAGTCAATCGTGGGTCTTGACTCTTGAGACTGCCACGTAGATGCAAGCTGCGGATAAGAAGCGCCCAAAAGAAGAGAAGGACGCTGTAGTCCGCCTTCGTCCATTTGCTAAATTACAGACCTCAGAGGACTTTGAGGCATTCGTTGCCGATTTGATGTGTACGTCGCTTCCCATGGAAACCAGCGTAAAAATCACTGAGCACATCCTCAGATGAATCCCTCCTACGGAAGCGAGTACAAGAGCTCCAACACTATCGACGAATGGGTCTGACCACAGCAGCGGACATCGAGAAGTACGAAGCTGACGTAGTCAAACGAGCAAGTGCACTCAGCAAAGTTTTTCTCGTTCAAATTGCTTACCAACTGCTGTCAGACTCAAATCAAGGCGAATCTCAGCACCAGCTTCTTTGCTGGAGAGCGACTTCATTTACGTCCACCGGGTCGCGGTGCTTCTGCAGATCCACGTAGTCATTCTGAGAGCCGGAAGAGCCACGAACGTGAACTCACACCCAAAGTCGGCGGTGCCACGCCAGCAGGAGTGTCAGGGACCGGTCCACCCACTCGCAAGATGCGTACGTTGTTGAGGAACTCTCTATTATATTGATCTATGTTCATGGTATCCCGATAGCGGCGCCTCTCAATTTGGCCAACAGTCCTTCTCTGCATCTGCTCACTCCAGAAGAGCAGACACTTTGCTCACAACTGCGTATCCTTCCCAAACCCTACCTGGTCATCAAGGAGACGCTGGTACGAGAGTACGCTCGTCGTGGAGGCAAGCTGCGTCGCCGTGAAGCGCGAGATTTAGTCAAGATCGACGTCAACAAGACCAGTCGAGTATGGGATTTCCTCGTGCAAGCTGGATTTATGAAACTCGGCAGCGCCGATCCGCTAGCATCTCAGAATCAGAGCCAGGGCGACGCAGCGTAGGTGTCTCTCTCCTTTCATATCGCGTTCCCAGTCTGACTTCGCTGTATTTCAGGAGTCGAATCTCAGCAACTCCTTCACTCAGTGCGTCTCCGAGTAAAGACTCGTATATGATGAATTCTCCGAAGCCACCCTTCACAACTACACCTCTAATTCATCAGAGCGGCCCATTTTCAATACCCACGCCTTCCACCTCACAACCCCAGATCCCTACGTTACCCTCTACGAGTCGGACAACGCCCTCGTTCCCCTCATAGCACTTCGTCTCGCTTTCACTTGGCCACGCTACTGCAATCATTCTCTCTTCCTCTCCCTCTCCTCAACATGGACATCGCTGCTTGCTCCTACTCGCATCTTTGTCTATATCCCTCTGATAATCGGCATGTACCATCAGCTCCCCGATTTTATTCTGCATCTGTGTTATGCTATATCGACTTATCAGCTTCTGTGAGCTTCGCGCACGTTATCTCGAAGCCGCTTCTAGTCGTCCTCATGTTTGTCCACCAGGCCCGGACTGAGTAGATGCTGTTGTTTTGCGTGCACCGCTGCATCGTCACGGTACCCCACGGTGCTGGGGACCGGTCCGACTCTGAGATCTTATGTTGATCTTACGGATGATACCATACACTCTGTGACAATAGTTCTGCGTCATGCTTGCTTGCAAGAACTCTGCGCCTGCGGTTAGGGTCTCGTACTAGCTACGGGCTTGAGAACCGCGTGGACTCGAGGGTCAGCACTTGATGACAGCGCCTTGCGTCCAATACGCCTGGGAGGGAATAAGAAGACACATTAGATCAGGCTATGCGATGCAACTCGGCGATGGCAACTTCGAGGTCGGATCCAGTCGACACGTTCACGGGGAGAGTCTGCGAGAGACAGCACCGATCCAGTCGCGATCGAATACGTGTGTCTAAGTGACTTGTCTCTCCCTCTCTCTCACATGTTTTCTCTCGGTCTTGTTTCTCACGTGTTTCTCATCAAATCCCCGTCTCTCATTTTCTCCAGCTAGAGTGGCGTATTCACCTGCCGTATCTACTCGTATACAAGATCGCTGACATATAACCTTCGTCACGTCTTGCTAGATATACCGCCATGTGCCTATCGGTGTGAAGCTGGTGATGGAGTTTCATCGTAACCTGCGAAGGCAGCGTCAACGGCGGAGCCATGCTGTCTAGGAGTGCTGGCCACGGGAGCGCCAGACGCGCCGGCCCTCGGTCCAGGGCGAACTGCTGCGTTCGAAGATGCTGGTTCTTGCCCGGGGGCCCTTCCACCATCAGGGGCACCAAACGCAGGGGGTTGGTCTTGTGCTCTGGCGGCGGAAGAGGCGGTGGAACGGTAGGACGGGGGACCCGAAGTCGCAGGAGGAGGATCATCCCAATGTTCCGCAGGAGGATGGCTGCCAGACGCAGCCGCATTGCCAGCCGGAGCATTGGTGCCAGCCGGAGCATTGGTGCCAGCCGGAGGATTGCTGCCCGCGGGAGCATCATTCCCAGCCTGAGCCTGAGATCCGCCATGGCGGACATCGTCTATTTTGTTCTTGATTTTGGTAGGTAACCCTCCGCGTTTGACGCTATACGGACAATGAGAATCGTCGACGCGGAGCACATAGTAATTGGATGGGCTCACATTGTGCGGGCATCAAGTGCAGCGAGCTCGCGTGCATGCATAGCCTGGAGGATGTCTCGTGCAACGAGGCTGAAATCGCGAGCCACCAGAGCGTCGTCATGGTCTCCACGTGCTTGGGAACCATGAAGGGGGAGGGCCATCGCAGAGCTGGCGACAATGAAGGCGCAGGCGAGGATGGTTGCGGAACGCATAGTGATGGTGACTCCGAGGAAGAGCGATGAAGGGATGCTGAGGTCGTGAAGACTGTCGACTCGGATGGGCTGCAATGAAGAATGGTTATAAGAGGAACGTCTAGATAGCAATGCCAAGGAGAGACGGGCTGAGTGACTTACCTGCCAGAGCCTGAGATGAGGAGATGAGACGTGTATGAGCACCGGGCTGAGGATATGGTCTCATCTGGCCATCGTATTTATACCCATACAGATATCTGCAGCACAGGTACCGATGCTACTGACGCCTTGGTGGTCGGGTTTGGCGGCTGAGATTAATCCTTGCGAAATAACACAATAATACCGCTGTGTTCTGTTCTACACTTGCCGAAAGCAAGGGACGTTCTCCTCAAGGAGTGTCGCCGTCTAAAATCCGGTAGACTTAGTCGCAGATCTACCGACCACCACAGAGCATGGAGTCTCCGGCGCGGCCAGGCTGGGACGGTGATCCCACTCCTCACTGGAACGCAGATTCAGTTCGCTGGGACAGAACGATATGCGAGGCGTGCGAACAGTGTTGCTGATAGTGCTGCTGGTCGGAACGCGTGTACGTAGTATCGGATCACTCGGAGGGCCCTGAAGCTGATCGATCACGATCGCCCGATTCCAGTGTGCTTGATTCGCGAAACGTCTGGTCCTGTACATACTCAGAAATCGTCTCGTACCCAGACTTGGCTCGCACCCCACCCCCCGCAGCCTACGTCTG